>LR548784.1:209543-359309 GCA_900536415.3 Caenorhabditis sp. 38 MB-2015
TTTTTTTTTTTTTTGAAAAAAATTAGAATTTTTCGTCCATACTCCCTTCACCACTGTCCGTTTCGGGTTTTCGCTGATGACGTTGCAAGGATTCTTCGAGTAACCTGGCCAGAATCCCATCTTCTCTGAGGTTCAGAAAATTTGGTCGATCCACTTTTTGGGAGGGATTCTGAAACAATTCGAATTTACTGTATAGTTGGTCTTTAAATCGCCATAACTCGGCTCAAAATGTTCCGTTTGGCTCCATATTTTGCACAGTTGTGCTCAAAGGTATCAAAAACATGCTCCAATTTTTATAGGACCACATCTGGAAAAATAAAATTTTGAGAATTTTTTTTTCAGATTGTTATTTTTCCAGATATCGCCCTATAAAGACTTGAGCACTTTGATGATACCTTTGAGGCTCAAAATGCTCCATTTGACTCCATATTTTGCACAACTGTGCTCAAATGTATCAGGAGAATGCTCCATTCTTTATAGGGTCATATCTGAAAAATTAAAGATTTGGGAATTTTTTTCTGAAAATTATTATTTTTTGAAAAAAAAAAAATTTTTCAGAAAAAAATTTCCAGACTTTTATTTTTCCAGATCGCCCTACAAAAACTGTAGCACTATGCTGATACTTTTGAGCATAATTGTGCAAAATATGGAGCCAAACGGAGCATTTTGAGCCGAGTTATGGCGATTTAAAGACCAACAATACCGTTAGCGGTATACTGTTGGTTAAACGGTCATAACTCGGCTCAAAATGCTCCGTTTGGCTCCATATTTTGCACAGTTGTGCTCAAATGTATCAGGAAAATGCTCCATTCTTTATAGGGCCATATCTAGAAAATTCAAGATTTGGGAATTTTTTCTGAAAATTATTATTTTTTGAAAAAAAAAATTTTTCAGAAAAAAATTTCCACACTTATTTTTCCAGATATCGCCCTACAAAAACTGGAGCACTTTGCTGATACCTTTGAGCATAATTGTGCAAAATATGGAGCCAAACGGAGCATTTTGAGCCGAGTTATGACCGTTTAACCAACAGTATACCGCTAACGGTATTGTTGGTCTTTAAATCGCCATAACTCGGCTCTGGGAATTTTTTTCTGAAAAAAAAAAAAAAAATTTCCAGACTTTTATTTTCCCAGATATCGCCCTATAAAGGCTTGATCATTTTGCTGATACATTTGAGCATAACTGTGCAAAATATAGGGTCAAACGGAGCATTTTGAGGCGAGTTATGGCGATTTAAAGACCAACAGGGTATAGCTGTTGTAGTCTAGATACAATAACTCACAATTTCTGGTTCATCTGTGTCGATTTGAATGATAGTCACATAATTTCCAGCTGTTGAGACACTCGATGACTGAATTTCGAAGATTTTCTGGAGATCCTTCTCTTTTTCCACCACGTCTTCGTCGTCTGCCGCGGCAGACTTTGACTTTTTCAATTTCAGTTTATTCGAGATGCGTCGGAAGGTTTCGAGCGGGCCGCCCGATTTTTTCTCGCTATTTCGATGAATCATACGGGTCGCCACGGCGGTCACAATCACACTTTTCCACATGTCCTCGGGTTGACCGATGGGCGATTTTGGCTCGCCGTTTATCATCACACGACCTTCGGCGGTGTATCTGGAAATAGTCGAAACGTTGAATCCTGAATCTTAAATTCAGAATTCTGAATCCCGAAATCCTGGATCTTGGGATACTGAATCTTGATTTACTAATGCTGTATCCTGAATTCTTCTGAATTATGAGATTCTGAACTTCTGAACTTCTTCAACTCTGAATCCTGAATTCTTCTGAATCATTGGATTCTAAAATATTAGATACTGAGTTATAGGATTCTGAACTATGAGTTTCTGGACTTATGGGATTCTGAATCCTGAATCCTTCTGAATAATGAGAATCTGAATTATAAGATTCTGACCCCTGAGCCAAGTTAATACTGTTTTCGGCGGTGTATCTGGAAATAGTCGAAACGTTGAATCCTGAATCTTGAATTCCGAATTCTGAATCCCGAAATCCTGGATCTTGGGATACTGAATCTTGATTTACTAATGCTGAATCCTGAATTCTTCTGAATTATGAGATTCTGAACTTCTGAACTTCTTCAACTCTGAATCCTGAATTCTTCTGAATCATTGGATTCTAAAATATTAGATACTGAGTTATAGGATTCTGAACTATGAGTTTTTGGACTTATGGGATTCTGAATCCTGAATCCTTCTGAATAATGAGAATCTGAATTATAAGATTCTGACCCCTGAGCCAAGTTAATACTGTTTAAAAACGTAGTCTAGATACAGTCAACTATGGTATATAAGCACACAGAACACCTACAGTAATCTACAGTACCCACTTCTGCCCGATACTGTAGTCTAGATACAGTAAACGTAATCTACAGTACCCAACTCACGTTCTTAATGGATTACTCCTTTTCCGATTATCATATAGACTACTATGCCTGGCCGAGGCATATACATCCACTGATCCATTATTCATCATTCCAATCATTCTCTGAAAAAAATGATATTTTTGATTTGAGTTAAAAATAGAGTATCCAAAAAATAAGGTCTTAAAGTACAGTATCCGAAAATAAGGTCTTAAAGCACAGTATCTGAAAATAAGGTCTTAAAGTACAGTATCCAAGAATAAGGTCTAGGAATAGAGTATCCAAAAATAAGGTCTAAAAATAGAGTATCCAAAAAATAAGGTCTTAAAGTACAGTATCCAAAAATAAGGTCTAAAAATAGAGTATCCAAAAAATAAGGTTCTCCAATCCATAAAACTAGACTATAAAATGTGTCGAGACAAAACCGACGATCGATAAAAACACTAAAAAGACGAGAAAATTACAAATTACACAAAAATAGAGATGATTCGATCAAGATTGATAAGACTTTGTATATACTATATTTCTGAAAACAAAAAAATTTTCTAGCCTAAATTGATTTTTGGATGCATATTTATAAGGTGATTCTTTGGAATTAATCCAATTTGCAAAAAAAAGGGGAACATTCGTCGAACAACATTATGACGTATTATTGTGTTTATAATGATTAGGAGAAAAAAACGGAGAAGAAGGTCATTTGTTGACAGGTTTTCTGAAATTTGTCGAATTTTTTCACATATATCCGGAAATGTTTGACGAAACATCTATTTTTGAATGAATGTGATTTTTGAGATCGAAAAAAAACATCGAGATAGAAAGGGAAAATTGAGCTAGCTGCAGATGTATTCTCAGTAGCTCAGTGGTGAACGCGTTTGCCTTGCACGCAGAAGGTGGCTGGTTCGAACCCCGATGAGGGCGAAAATTTTTTTTTTCGCAAACAATGGTAGAAAGAATAGATTTTATTAAAAGGGTTCATTAAATTTATAGAGTTTCTCGTATACCAGACCGCAATTTTCACCACCAAATCGACGTTGAATTCTTCTGATCACTGGTGACGATCTCTTGAAACTCTTCATAAATCCGTGCACAATAAAAGGTTTCTGCACTTCTCCGGGTCTCGTATACCTCGACTATATATTCTCGAAGGGAATTGCTGAGGATAGCCCGGCTAACATGAGCTGAGCCGCAGCACTGGTCACTCCTTCTTCGGATATCACAATATTCGCATATTTTCTGGTTTTTGATTTGACTGATCGTCTATTGATCAATTCGATACATCTCTTGGCATATTTCCAACGTTGATGGTAAACTTTTTGATGTTTCCTGACAATTTTGCATAGCTCCTTTTCTTGTTCGAGTATTCCCAGTTTTTCGAGAAGGTCTGGAATTAGGATTGTACATTTTTGAGTCACACAATTTTTATCTCAACTTTACAAAGCACATTTTGTTTAAAAAAAAACAGAAGATTTTTTATGAAGTAATTATCGTAAATATTGTAATATGAGCGCACCCCAATTGGCTACGAAGAATGAGAATATCTCGGAAACCACAAGAGTTATCAAAAAGTGGTCAATTACAAAATTGTAGATCATGTCAAGATCTTCAGTTTTGTAATTGACCGTTTCTTGATAACTCTTGTCGTTTCTGAGATATTTTGATTCTTCGGTAGAGCACGTTTGATGTCGGTGACTCTTTCGCGCGGATCAACGATTTTACAGAAGCGCGAAACCATCTACTATGGGATGGTGTACTGTACTACAGGATAATGTTCCCTCCGGAAAACATCTAGACAGTTAATATTGTACAAAAATGAAAAATTACAGCACTTTCAACAAATTTTCATGTTTTCCTCACAGTGAAAAAAAAAGTATTTTTTCTTCAGAAAAAATTAGTTACGGACTTTCCCAAAATATAAAACATGTTTCTGCAAAAATGGGAGGAGTTTGTCTTGTCTGAAAATGGCAATGGTCCGCACACTAAATATGCGCGCTTGCCGCACAGTTTTCGGGAGAATATTTTCAAAAATTTTAAAATATTTCGTGATATTATTTGCTAAATATCCGCAAACTCGTTGATTTGGTGTGGGAAATGAAGAATATATTCCGATTTATAACCAATACACTGAAATCTTTCTCCAAAACTGTTCAGATTACACATAAAACGTTATTTTTCCATTTTTTTTGCCAAATTTTGTGAAACATGGAATATTCTTTCTGTAAGGTCGTAAAATGTGCCAGTTTATGTTATGCCAGTCTCTCCCACTTCCCACAATGACTTCTTTTTGCCTTTTAGTCTTATTTACACTCATCTGGAAAAAAAAATTTAAAAAAAAAAGTCATTTTTGAATTTCGCGCAATTGTGTGCAAACACCGCCTTAAAAAACCGCGGTAAAAAAAAGATACTTTTTTTTTGCCTGTGATTATTGTTTGTAAATTTCCAGCGACCTGACATCAACTCAGCTAAGCTATACAATTTGCGAGAGCGAATATGCCAAGGTGTGAATGATTTGGAAGATTTGATAAATATTATAAGAAATGTTGATAATATTGAAGATGCTTTTCTTGGTGAGACAGATGAGATGAGAAGAGCTGCTCCAATCTATGATGCTCTCAAACAACTTTATAATAGTATACAATCCAATGAGACATCAAACGGGAAGAAGCCAAGTATCAGTCATGGTGTAGATATTGATGTTGGAGTATTGGATTCAAAATTTGTATTCTTGTAGAGTTCGAAATTTTTTTGTGAAGAGGTATTTTTTACTTTAAAATATAATCTCATCACAAAATTTTCTAAAAATCTTGTAGATCAAAGGAGTAGAAGTAGAACATTGGAATAAAAATGAAACAACTTCCAGACCTTCTCGACAAATTGGGATTACTCGAACAAGAAGAGGAGATATGTCAAATTGTCAAGAAACATCAGAAAGTTTACCATCAACGTTGGAAGTATGCCAAGAGATGTATCGAATTGGTGAATAGACGATCAGCCAAATCAAAAACCAGAAAATTCGCGAATATTGTATTGTGCGAAGAAGGAGTGGCCAGTGCTGCGGCTCAGCTCATGTTAGCTGGGTTATCCTCATCAATCACCATCGAGAATATATATTCAACTTGTGAATTTGATTCTCGTAAAATATGGGATAGAATCAAATCAACATGTGAAAAAATTCAGGGGCGATTTGGAAAGAAGTGTCTTTTAATACATGTCACATCAGGCACTGTGTTTGGTGGTATTCCGCTGTTTGTTCCGTGGTCAATCAGAGCGAACGAGGCGATGAAATATTTATACAATTTCCAACGTGATATGCTTTGATTTAATATTTTATTTGTTTCCTATTCCTTTTTTAATAAAAATAAACCTGAAACGAGAGAGCATAGCTTACTGGAGAGACGCAGGCAAAAACTATCAACATTAGAGCAGAATTGCTTTCTTTGTGTAAACACTATGAACTTTTTTGTTGACCGTACTCTACCTTTTCTTTTTTTTTTGTTTCTTTCCCGTCGAAGTTCTAGTTTAAAATCACAATTTCCAGATGCTCAGCCGTTCTCTCACGTCAGTTGTGAAACTTCAGGCAAGAGCAGTGTCGTCAAAGTATCCTCGACCAACTCCACGACACTATAAGTGAGATTTTCTTTGATAAAAAACTTTTCAAGAAACCAAATTTCAGACGTCGTCTTTATGAAGCAGCTCTACAGCCCGAATTGCAGCAAACCGCCAAAACGTGTATTTCGCCAGATCAAGCATATCGTCAGAAAATCGAGGATGGCCAAAAATATTCGGAAGTCGAGTTGGCGCTTTCGAAACTCGTCAAACAATGGCTGACAAATGAAGAGTTTCGAGTTTTGGCCGTTTGTCAATTTTTGCCAGTTCCTGGAAGAACATTGTGGTTTGCGAAGAACCAGTTACGATTGAAGAATATCGAGTTTCGAAATTATGGAAACAAAATTTTTAGAAAAGTCTTTGAAGGCACCCCAATGTCATCGTTGGATGTAGTTCTCGTTGGATCAAATGCGATTTTGCTTGGAAAGGATATTGAATCAATCAAAAGTATTATTCAAGAAGCTGATAAACTGAACTGGTTAGAACCTCTCGGTAAGCTTTCATTCTTTCATAAAAATAAAAATATTCAATAAAAAACTATACAAATTCTGTGAAAACTGCTTCAAGTTTTTAAAATACAAATTTTTGTGCTGAAACTTTGTTAAACGATTATTTTGACAAAATTCCTGATTTTAAGTTAAAAAACTAGAACATAAACATCCAGAATTACCTTGATGGGACAAAAAAAATAACACAAGTAACTCAAACTTTGGTTTTTCGTCATAATAAAGCAATATTTTCATCGTCGAAATCTCTAAATAGGAAAATTGAATCAGAAAATAAACATGATTCTGAAAAACGTCACAAAACACGAAACAAAAAGTAAGAACTCAACAAAACTAGTCCAATTTGTTCATTAAATATGTTTCAAATTTGTAACACTTAACCTGAAATTAGGCTTTTCGTCATAAAAGATCAGTTTTCATCGTTAAACTCTCGATAATTTCTGAAACAAAATTCAGAAAGATGTTAAAATACAGATTTTAAATATCCACTACATTCCTTCGGTTGAAATCTCATGAAATCGTTTCTTTTTTAATTGTGAACAATGTTCAGATTTCACCAAAAAGTTCAAAATAACGATGAGATTCCGAAAAACGTCACAAAACACGAAACAAAAAGAAGAATTCAACAATACTAGTTCAATTTGTCGATTGAATATGTTTCAAATTTACAATTTTAACCTAATTTTAGGCTTTTCATCATAACAAATCAGTTTTCATCGTTAAACTCTCGATAATTTTTAAAACAAAATTTCGAAAATGTCTGAAAATCCAGATTTCAAATATCCACCACATTCCTTCGGTTGAAATCTCTTGAAATCTCTTCTTTTTTAATTGTGAACAAATGTTCAGATTTCACTTCGAAAAACAAACAGAACGATAAACTTTCGAAAAAGAAATCTCAAAGACCAGTAAAAAAGTAAGAATTCAACAATACTAGTCCAATTTTCCTATTGAATATGCCTGAAATTTGTAAAATTGAACGTGATTTTAGGTTTTCGTTATTTAAAAAATCGGTTTTAATTTTTCATTCACCCAATTCCAACTTTTTAAGCTTTGAGAATCAACTTCGCCAGGCTCAAACTTTATGGAACGATTATTTTGACAAAAATTCTCAGTTTGAATAGCTTTTTTGTTATAATAAAACGGATAGGTTTAGCGTCGAAAATTCTAAATGTGAAAAATAAATCTGAAGATAAACATGAACCTGAAAGAGATCCTAATGTTAATAAACGTCGGAATTCCCATCTCGAACTTCAAAACTATATAAATGAAAAAATATTCTAAAATGTACAATTGAGAAAATATTTTAAGAACTGTAAAAGTAAAATTGAACATAAATATCCAGGTTTAAAATAAATTTATGTCAGAAAATCACGAAAAGTCGAATTAAAAAATTAAATAGCTTAAAATTTCAACTGAAGTTGAATTTTTCGTCCCAAAAAATCAGTTTTCATCGTCGTAAATTCGAGAACTTCAAAAACAACGAAAATATTTCAATTTCAGACTGATAATCCAAGTTTTGACCTTTCATCTTGTCCCTTTAACCCTCCAACCCATTTTTATTCCAGTAATCATGGCCGATAATCGAATTTTATCAATGGAGGATGCTCGAAAACTATCCAAACTCTCGTCAATGGAAGATTTGCGCGCCGAAACCAGCCAGATTCTCGGCCAACAAGTGGCCCAATTATCGATTACCTTGGACCAGGCCACACGACATTTACCGACTTTATTGGACATATATCAACAAAATCAAAAATAGATGCTTCAATCCCGTATAGTTTGATTAGTTTATTGTTATTGTTTTGTTGTATTTAGATAATGAAATACTGTATTTTACAGTACGCCTGAATATTTAGTTTTTTTTAATTATTTATTCGCCGAAAAAAAAGAAAAGACAGACAAATATTAAAACTCACAAAAAAGAAAAAAACACACAAAAGAAAGAAACAACGTAGCCGAAAAATTTCAGAAGGCAAGAAAATATTCGATAACCTAGTCTACAGTAGCCTGACAAGGAGTACTGTAGTTTTTTTGCAGAGAAAATACAAAGTAAACAGAGAATAGAAATATGTATATATGAGGCTAACCATTTGGGATTTTCAGAAAATTTCGAGAATCTACCAAAAACCCCCTAAACAAGACCCGGGCCAATACGTGTTTTTTTGTATTTTCTAAATGTTACTTTTTTTGGTCGCATAGTGCGCGAGATCACAAAATCCGACATTTTGAGCATTTTTTGCGGGGGCAAAGAATTATTAGACGATTTAGGAAGAAAAGAATAGTAAAGCTTATACACAACATTTTTTTGGGTTGGGAATTTTATATGGTGGGGAAAAAACAACAGTGAACAACGAAGAAACCCGTCAAATATGGGGGATAGTAGTTTTTAAGAGAGAGAGAGATGATAGAAACATAGGGGAAAGAGCGCCGAGAGGAGATAACAATATGAGCAAAAATGGTAACCATGAGTCGGAGCGAGAAGACAATTCAGGTTGATGATTCCGATGGAGCATCTTGTTCATCTGGACGTTTATCGCCGTATTTGAAATTGTCTTCCGAATAATATTGCAAACTATTACGGTACCTGAAAAAATTAAATTTTGTAAAATGAATCATTGATAGCAATTTATTTCTTACGGAAAACAGTGACAATTGAATGAAGAGCTCTAATTTCGAATTCTCTCAATCAAAAAGTCAAAATGTTTGCTTATTTTGATATATTTGGCAAAGAATTGTTTCTCGCTTTAATATGTTTGCTCTTCGACAAGAAAAAACTCACTTATGAACAATGAAATCGGGTCCAAGTGGGTTATCCAAGTAAGGCAACATCAAGATTGGTCGACGATAGTTCTTGACCTTTTGCACTCTTGTCGGATCACACTTTGTCTCTTGCGACACTTCTTTCAACAACTCGCCAGTCTCTTTCTCGTCTCTTTCAGCGCGAATTTTCAAATCCTCCATTGACGGGATCAACGAACTCCAATCCTTTCTACGACTTTTCACTGGTTGCGCAATTGTTGTTGTATTTGCCGTCGAAGACGTGGATGGCATAGCGCCGTCAACCTCCTAAAATAATTCAAGGTTCAACTACCTATCAAGAACAGAAATCAACTCACATCTACTCCATTATCCACAAATTTCGGCGGTGAAGTTGTCTCTTTTGGTACAGATTTCGGTACTTCTGGCGCTGGTGGTGGTGGACGAGTGATTACTTGTACTCCACTTGTTCCATTTCGACTGAGTTTCAATACAATTCCACCTCGTGGAGCATTATCTGGTATGACAGCCCGTGCTGGTGGAGGCAGTGGCTGTTGTTGTAATTGCTCTTTCTTGTTACTCTTCTTCTCATATTTTCGCTTTTTGCGCTCAGGTGGAGCCGATGAGACGGTTGCTTGAAGTTGTTGAGCGAGCTGCAATAAGATTATTTATGATATATGGATGATATATGAAATTCAGTTGAACGTCTAAAAATAAGTTTTTCAGGATTTTTCCTCGACTGAAATTTTTTACTCATCAGTTCCAGGTAACCTTCCAAAAATAATGAAACATATAAGAAATGATAACATTGTTAGGGTAACAAGAAAATAGTCACAGTTTAGCAAAGAAGAAGCCAACAAATTGATTTTTCAAATTCCAACCTGATTTGTGCGAAAAAACGAAGCGGTTTTACTCTTTTCGAAAATACCCTAGACCTCCTTCAGAAATGTGCATGGAAGACTAAAAAAAACCTTTTTTTCTATTAATCTCCCCATTACTTTTATGAGAATCTCATTCCATTTAATCGCATGAAATCGAGAATAATACAATCTTTCGAAGAGGCAAAATACAGATCCGCTGGATAGTTTTTGAGTTGTTTTGTGAGCTTCAGCGAAACATTATAGTGTATTGTGTATTTTTGGTGAATTTTAAAAGTATGAATCATAATTTGCATGCATTGGCATATAATTTGATGAAGCGCCAGCATACCTCTTCATCCTTGTGCTCTCGTTTTACACGTTCCTCGTGTTCTCGTATCGTCGAATCGATATTCATATGTTTTGGCAAATTCTGGCTCATTGCCGCAACCAAATCCTTTGTACTGAGCACTGCTTTTCGAGCGGCTGAGACTGACGTGACCGAAGGCGACGCCAATGAGCCGGCCATCGTTTTGGTGCGTTTGATCGCTGATAACTGCGCGATTTCATCGGCCGCTTTGCGCTTTTTGTTGTTCGTGTCATCTTTTGATTTTTCGTTGTGATTCAACAATTCGCCACCGACTGATTGCGATTTGTGAATTGGATGACCGTTTGGTGCAGGTGTGTTGGATGTTGACGGTGCGCCAAGTGGTGAAATTTGACTTGGAGGCGCGTAAGAACCATTGGCCGGTGAGACTGTCGCACTGATACGACCTAGAAAACGATTATATTGATTTCGATTATCTTCTAGTATTTATATAGTAAAATCTTACCCTGTAATCCTGTACTAGTTACCCGTCTATTGAGCGGTGTATTCGGTGTGATTCCTCGTCTTGCCAATTTTGCAATACTTGGCGAAGTCATACTAGGCGTCGTGTTCGACGACGACGCGCCACTATGCGGTCTACTTCTCTAAAAAATGTCAGGTTTTATTTTCCATGGGAAAATGTATCTGACAACCTCATCACCAACGAAATCCTGCCAAGCTTTGATTATATCACGACACTTTTTCGACAGAACTGGCCATTTTTTGAGATAGTTTCGGCGAACATTGTTGACATGGAAACCAACGCGTGTTACCTGGAAAAATATTTTTGTAGGGGGACTTTTTTTTTGGATATCTAAATGGGAGGTAAATAGGTAATCCAAAACTTCTAGAGAAATTAACAGAAAACAAGAGGTTTCGTAGTCAAATTGACATGAATCCATTCAAAAAGGTTCTTCGGAAATTTGTAAATTGTAGTTTTTTATATGCGGAACGATAGAATACATTTCCCAAATTATAGTTGTTTCAATTTCATTTCTATACATTTTCATTTTATTTCCCCCATAATTACTTTTTTCCTAGTGAACTGATGCTTCAAAGATCCTCCAACTATTGCTAAAAATGAAATTATGAACGATTTTCCAAGTTCGCTCTAACACATATAATTTAAAGCGTCAGAAGACGAGATTTATTTCTTTTTTTTTTTAAATGAACTGCTGGATAATTTTTTTCGCGTAGAAAACCGGTGAATGTCTTGTCATAGATAGTTCATTATCAGTGGAACTTTTTTATCATTATCACTCATTGTTCTATTATTTCCTTTGAAAAAAGCCAAATATCGCGGCAAATACACACACATACACACGATAAAAACGCGGCCGAGCGGGAGGAGACAAACCCAACCAACCAACCAACCAGCCAGCCAGCACCGCCACATAACCCTCAACTGACTATTGATCGAAAAATCGGCAGACATTGAGAGAAAGTGGGCGACAACGCGCAGTTGCTGTCTGGTTATTGTTGAAGGAGGGTAGAGAGACGCATAGGACATGGCGGGTTATTCATTCGAGGCAGAAGACTAGCTCAGAGGCGCTCGTCTTTTGCCAAACCCTGGGATACTGGGGGTAGTGGATAGGGGGCTGAAACTGTACCTCTAGAATTTCTCGAGTAGTTACAGCTTTGCGCAAGTCGTCGAGCAGTGTGTCGCACAGTTCTTCCTTGTCCTGAAGCAAAGATTTTGATTATTTACTTGCACTTTATAAAAGGTTAATTATTATTGACTTATTTGTCTCTAGAATATCTTCTAGAAAGAGCAGCTTTTTCTGAGTTTTAAGCCCGAGACTGTTCACAAAATAAAATGTTCGATACGGACAGGTAAATGAGCATGATGCTCCTGAGCCGAAAGGTAGAGCATCTTTTTAAAACAAAAAAAGATCACTCTACGAACAGTCCCGAGGATAAATGAAGATGACGCAAGTTTGAAGATGAAAAATTCTAGAGCTTTCAGAATTTTTGTTTCACTGAAATTTTCGAGAAATCCAATAAAAACAACTTTACATTTACTTTATTTGATGTTGTAAAAAAGCAATGGGTAATGAAAAACAAAAAACAACAATATATTTACACACAGACGTTGGACGCGTAGAAAAACCCGCAGAAATATTAGAAAATTGCGTATTTTTGATGACTTTTTGCGCTCTTTTTACAAATCAATCAATAATATAAGAGAGATGCCTTACATTTTCAACAGCAAAAAGCAAGCGCGTCTTGAGTTCCTCGACGGTTTGAGTCGACGTAGTCATCTGCACCGCCAAGATATTTGGAGGCTGTAAGGACGACAACGCAACGCAAGCCACCATCCATTCACAGGCCTGAGCAGGGCGACTGAACGCGCGCGCGCGAGGCAGCAGTTTATATACCCCACGCTTGCACTGCTCGTTTCTGATTGGCTCACTCCGCCCACACCGCTCGCTGATTGGCTTGTCGCACTTTCTAACCACGCCTATCAACCGCGACGCGGCGCTTTGTGCGTCGCGGCTATTTTTTTATTTTCTTTTTTGAGACTGTAAAGTAACAATTACGAGTTCAAAACGAGATTAAGATGAAATTTAATTACTTTATTCGTGTTCCTCGACTATTGAAACCTCTAGAAGTGGCCATGATCCTCGAAAATCTTTCAGATTTCACGAGTTTTTTCTGGAAAAAACCGTTTTTGTTCAGGAAAAAATCAGAATGTCTGTAGAACAACCCCAATATCAATATTAGAGCACAAATTTAATTAATGAAGCAGGAAAAATCAATCAAACTTTCATTACAATTTATTTTTCTGAGAATTTTATTGCGAAATTCTCGAATCCAATATTTTATCGCTACTCTTTTTTAAACTAGGAAAAACCACAGACACGGAATAGAACCGTAAACTATGCAGAATCTGATTTTTATGCATTGCTGAAAAATATTTTGTTTTGTTAATTGCGAAATTTCAGCATGAATCGCCGTAAAGCTATCCAAGAAAATGATGATTCATCATCTAATAATGGTAAAAATATTTAATATTGTGAAGTACGCACCGCACCTTGTTCTCACTCGTGAATTGAAAAAATAGGCATACAGAAGTATGAATTTTTGTTTTTTTTTTCAGATGACGATCTCAATTTTCGAGTCCAGGACAAATCCGCGATCGATCCAGATGCTGCGGGGAAAAAGTCGAGGCTTGGCAATATATTGAAGGTTTGTCTTTTTTGAATTAAAATTATTATGGCCGAAAACCACATTGAATAGAAAAATAAAACTCTGATCTATCAAAAATTATCAAAACAAATTTCTTTTATTGTCTAAATTGGGTTCTACTTGTCCAAAACCCGCAAAACAAATTTTTCTTAGATTGAAACGTGTTGGTAAAAGTTAAAACTACAACCGCGTGGTAACGATTCAATTCGAGATTTTTAATATTTCTAGGATGGCGGCCCAATCAGAGGCTTCAAAGAAAACGCGGCTGAAACACTGAAAAGACCGCTCACTGGCCTTTTCCGAAGACCCGCATCAAAAGCCGGAGGACGTGGGAAGAAGGAGAAAGAAGAAGAGGACGAATCTGCGCAACCTCCATCAAATTTCAAAGGAGTGTCGAAAATTGGTAAGATATTTTAACTTGTTTCTAATATATATTCTTTATTTTTTTCAGCGTCAACCCTTGAAGACGTGATTCTCGACGACGACAGCGACAATGAGAAGAAAAATGGAGGAGTATCAAACAGGACAAACATTGGTGTCGAAGGGATATCAAACGCTCCAACAATGTCGGCGACCAAGTTCAACCCGATGATAGGAACTGTTATCAATCCGAAGTTGGCGTATCTCTTCAAACTCGACAAAATAGGTAGGTATAATTTCATATCCCGACTATTCTAAAATTGAAAAAAAAAAAACAATTTGGTCACCTGAGCTTTTTTGTTCGTGATGTGCGTGTATCCTAGCAACTCATAACGTCTAATTAGTAGTTCTCCAGGGAGAACTAGAGATTTTAGGTTTTTCGAGAATAAAATTCGAGAAAGATGATTTAATCTAGAAAATTGAATTCATCAATCTGAAACAAGCTAGATAGAAAACCACTCAAATTTGAATAATTCAAAGTCTTTCGAGAAAAAATTATTCACCAAATAGCTAAAAGAATGCAGTTCAAGTCACGAAAATCATTAAATATTCACCAGAACTCTAAAAAAATCCCATAATACATCAAATTCTTATTACAGACCTCTCAATCCTCGGCCGCCATCTACCAAAAGAGGAAGAAATCATCGAAGACGATGTGGCATGGACATGGGATCATCTCTACGCCTCCCTATCAACTGAGCTTCGCGAGGAATGGGCCGCCGATCACGATCGACACTCCGGACGCATCTAATTTCATTTTTTTTTCTTTGACTCTGTGATTTTCAATATGTAATATTCATTTCAATGTTCTCCTTTTTTGTTACCATGAAAACGTTGAGCAGACAGATGTCTCTTCATAAATCGTGTGTTATGTAAAAAAGGATTCGATCTTCCTTTTCGAAATACTTTTTTTCCACTTCTTTTTCTAAAAAAAAACTCCAGAAAAATGAGGGTTCGACCAGCCAGTGTATATAGGTACTTTGTCATGGGCTTCGGCTCATTATTCATTATTTACTCGGTTTACTGCATCATCGGATATGATGATGGCAGTCATGTTTCGGTGCACAAGCGACAACGTCACTTGTTTTTGACAGTTTCCGGAGATAGGTAAGGTTTTTTATTATATAAATATTTATTCAATCAATATTTTAAATATGCTTCAACACTGAAAACAAATTCTAAAAGACAATATGTGACAAAATTATAACCGATGAGCCAAAGTAGAACTGTTAACATGTTTTTCCATATCGGAAGATTCTGAAAATACAATTTTTGACCCAGAATCTCGTAAATGCTTCTTAAAACATTTTTTACCTATTAAAAAACCCTAATTCTCGGTAGAAATAATTTGTCTGACTTTAAGAATGCTTTTCAAGACTATAATGTACTTGAATCTGAAAAATGTGAAACATAAAACTTTAGAACCTCTCCAGAACCCCTGAGATGCTCTAGGATGATGCGAGAGTGGCCATTTTTCTATAATAAAATTTTGAAAAATTCTAGTTTGATAGTGCTATATTTCTCAGCTCACCGAATTTCTTTTCTAGAATTTCAGATAACAATTCTTGAAAATTAAAGAAGGTTAGAATTTTCACAATGAATTTAATGTCTCAACACTAAAAACAAATTCTAAAAGGCAATATGTTATAAAATTATATATCCGATGAGCCATAGTAGAACTGTTAACATGTTTTTCTATATCGGAGAATTCTGAAAAAAAACTGTTGACCCAGAATTTCGTAATTTTTTTGTAAAAAGACAATAAACCTTTCCAGAACCCATGTGATGCTCTAGGTTGATGCGAAAGTGGCCATTTTTTTATAATAGAATTTTGAAAAATTCTAGTTTGATAGTGCTATAATTTAAGCCTAAATTTCTTTTTAAAAATCTGGAAATCATTTCTCGACTCACTGAATTCCTATTCTAGAACTTAAGAAAATAATTCTTGAAGATTAAAAAAATCTACTTTTTTTCAACTCACCGATTCATCATAAATCCAAAAACTTCCTAACAAAAACCCGACCAGACTCGCTCCCAAATTCCCAATATCAATAAATAAATCGGATTTTCGAAGTAAATGATGCACCGAAAAACGTAGCCAGAAATCCCACATATGCGGAATGCAGACAAAAATGAATAATCCAAAGATTCTTTGCCAGAAGTACTTGAAATCCGTCCAGCACTGAAATTCACAATCAAGTAAATAGAACGATATTTAGAACCTAGTTAACCTCCAGAAGATTAGCGATATGTAAAGAAATTAGCGAAAATGTTGGTGGAGACAATCCTAAGCAGAATATTTCCCGTTGATAAGTTTGGAATATAATAGAGGCGTAGATATGAGAAAATAGGTAAATTGTCGCAATTTTGCCAGTTCCATGCGCTACTTCGAGGGATATACCAATTAGCAGATGTATTAGGGAAGTTGTTAGCAATTTGTAGACGAATAGAAGACTTAGGGTTCCATTTAGAACCTTTTGAACTAGCACGAAGATTTCTATAATTATCATAGAAATCATTAAATAGGGCTTTCCATTAGCATAGGTTAACTTCTGATGATCGGCCAGAAAGATATTTGAGATAAATTTCAGGCCGATTAATTTGAGATATAGAATTTTCAGCTTTATTCTAACTTCCAGCATGAATAAAATGAATAAACAAACAAAAAATATCAATCATAAAGCGTTATATTTGATTGCTGAAAATTGTAAACAAATCGAAGTTGCGAATAATCAACGAGAATTGCGTATAAAATCAACCAAAATGTGATTTTCACAAAAATCGATATTCTTCCCTGAAAATTTTGATGTTTTATCTTTGTTCCAAAATTAGAACCTCACCTCTCGCCGATAAATCCAATAATAACCCAGTACATATCCAATTAAGAGACATGATAGACAACCGATTTCGTTGAAACCTGGATGATTTTCAGCGCAGAGTTGAAGCCAGAAAATGTAGATATGAATTGGGAGGGATATTGTGCAAATTAGAAGGATTTGAAGGTATTTTCCGAGGATTTGTTCCCAGTTCTGAAAAATTTTCAGAACAACAGGAATTTTGAAGCTAAAAAACATTCAAAAAATCAGCTTAATTGTCGAAAAGTGACAAAAAATTAGAGTTTCTCTGCATTTCTCGGTCATTTATGCAAAAAAAAAATGTTTAAAAGAATATTCTGGCTTGAAAAAGCTTATATCAATGTTACAGAAGACTTAATTTATTAGAAAAAATCAACAAAAAATGACTAGAAAAGTCAAGAAATCGTATTTTTCAGAATTTTTTTCAAAAAAAATCATTCAAATCTGAAAATGTGGGTCATAAATTGCCGACAAATGTAAAGAAACTCCTATTGTTTGTCATTTTTTAACAAGTTTACCTTCTAGAGAATATTTTTGCTCGTGAAAGCTATAAATGTTACAGAAGACAAATTTATTAGGAAAAATCAACAAAAAATGACTAGAAAAGTCAAGTAATCGTATTTTTCAGAATTTTTTTCAAAAAAAATCGTTCAAATCTGAAAATGTGGGTCATAAATTGCCGACAAATGTAAAGAAACTCCTATTGTTTGTCATTTTTTGACAAGTTTACTTTCTAGAGAATATTTTTGCTCGTGAAAGCTATAAATGTTACAGAAGACAAATTTATTGGGAAAAATCAACAAAAATGACTAGAAAAGTCAAGAAATCGTATTTTTTCAGCGTTTTTTGACGTTTTTTTTTTGTTGAAAATTAAAGTCCACATTTCACCACTCACCAGCCAAATATTTGAAAAGTGCAATCCAACAAACGCAAAATAACACGAGCCCATCAAAAAACTTCCATCGTACACATACCCTGACACCCACGCAATCAGAATTCTATACAAAAACGAGATCAAGAACACTGTGCCCATTTTGAAGAATCCGTGCGCGACTTCAAGCGGAGCACCGACAACGATCAGCGTTGTTTGATAGGTCAAATACTCCCAGGACCATAGGATAAAGTGAGCGGAATTGGGAGCGAATAAAATTTTGAGGATAAGATGATGAGTTTGGAGGAGAAGTAGAACGAATATTAGCCAGGGCGGTTGATTGATCGCTGTTATTTCTTGAGATTCGGTTAGGACGAGACTTGAAAGGAATTGTAGGTTCATGGCAAAGTGCCAAAAACAAGAATTTCAGATAGTTTATTCGAATATAAACAGTGTATGAAAAGGGGTGTGATCATTTTTTATTCAGTAAGATACAAAAAAACCCCACAAATTAAAAAAAAAAACTCGTCATTTTTCAACAAAATTGACGAAAAATAGTGATTTCTCTTCATTTTTTGACACTTCTCGGCAATTTTTGTGCATTTTTCAACATTTTTCAATATTTTTTCACATCACATCGATTTGAAGAAAAAAAATCATTTATGTTTCCATGTAAAACAATTCTTAACAAAAACAATGAATCCAACCAAATAGATCAAAATTATTGTCATATTTCGCCACCAGAATGTGTACTGAAAATAACAAAAACATTGAACAACTACAAAAAAAAAAAGAAAACAATTACCGGCTTATTATGAATCCAGAACACTGCGAACAAGAATCCGAGCCAACAACTCGCCAAAATTCCCATTTCGGGGAATTCGGTTGATCTCGAGTATTCAGCATCTTTTATGCTCTTTCGAACATTGAAGTAGAATATGAAAATGGGAAGGGTCATTAGGAGCATTGCAATGATTCGAGTGGATTGCATGGTAAAGTCGGACCAGTTCTAGAAATTTTGGTGATTCAGACGAAATAGTGAGTAAAAATGAGAGAATCAGAGACACTTGTAGGTCAAATTGACCGGGGATAGTGGATTTTAAAACCCCCCAAAATTTCAAAGTTCTCAAAAATTATTGTAGAAACTGGCTCACATGTGGATTTTTAAATTTTTAAGTGAAAAATTAATTTTTGAGCACCGAAGCCATACTCAAATATCCTTTCTCTAAGAGTTTCAGTCAATTTTCAGTCGATTCTGTCTGAAACATGTTAAAACTTAGGTTCAATTTTTTTTTTGGTGAAAAATGAACATCACCATGATTTTCGCCATAGCTAAATACCTGTTTTCTGAAAATGTCTTCAATTTTGGACCTAAAATGGGTAAAAACTCAGGCTCAATTTTTTCTGGTGAAAAATGATTATTACCATGATGTTTGCCATACCCAAATACTCTTTCTCTAAGAGTTTTATCTGATTCAGTCAATTTTTAGACCTAGAATAGGTGAAAACTTAGGCTCAGTTTTTTCGGGGGAAAAATGAACATCACCATGATTTTCGCTATACTCAAATATCCTTTCTCTAAGAGTTTCAGTCCATTCTGAACCTAAAATAGGTGAAAAATGAACATCACCATGATTTTCGCCATACCCAAATACCTCTATTCTAAAAATGTCTTCAATTTTGGACCTAAAATAGGTGAAAACCTAGGTTCAGTTTTTTTCTGGTGAAAAATGAACATCACCATGATGTTCACCATATCCGAAAACTTTTGATACCTGTAAAATATTGGTGCAATGAAGGCAAATCATGGCGAAACATGCGGCATCGGTGCCGATGCACGAATAATTGTCGGCGAGCATCGAAACGACGAGAGCCGCGTAGCATTGAGAGCCAAGATAGAGGGCGGCGATTTGAAGGGTGCCGTAGGCGGCTTCCAAGGGAACGCCCAGAAATATTTGAATGACCAGATGGACGGCACAATGAGCCGACCAGAAAACGCTGTCGGTGTGCGAGTTTTTGATGTGATGAATCATGAAACTTATCTGGAATTGGGATTTAGAAGAGGTTTTTAAGATTCTGGGGGCGTCAGTTTCAGTTCTCTTGCTCAAACTTTTCTGAAACTTCGAAAAAAAAACTTGCCACCACTGAGTTTCAGCTAGAATATCAGACAAAATTCAATGAATCATACGTGCCCCATTGATAATCAATGTCAATTTTTAAGGTGTCACTTCTCCTTTGAGATTTTTTAAAACAAAATTTCACCTTGAAATTGATCAAAAATTTGATTTTGAACTTGTTCAGCCATGTTTTGTAAGGTGAGAATCTGTCTTTAAACTTTGAAACCAAAAAAGCTCTATCATCGAAGAGATTTACAAAGTTCTACCCTGAAATTTACTTTTTGAACCTGTTTTTTTCAGGTTCCAACAGCCTTATCATTGTTTTGAGATCGCCTAGACCTACTTTTCTATTTTTTTTCTTCATTTTCTTCATTTCTTCAACCCACTAACCTCTATAACAATCATCAAAACCATAAAAAATGGTTTCTCATTTTTCGAATTCTGTTGTTGCGCATCGGACAACACCAAACTAGATAGATATTCGAGAAATGAGAATCTTCTGATTCTCGGAATCTCACCGAAAAAGTATTCTGGATCGATCAACATTGTAATGTGAAATGTGACCTTTGGGAAGGAACGAATGATTTTTTAAATATAAACAATGTTTCATTAATATGATTGAAAAATTGAGCACTGAGAGAGAGCTCTGGCTCATAAGGAAAAAAAAAAAAATGAAAAAACGCCCATAAAATTAAAATTTCCAGAATTGGTCATCGATTTGGAACCCTCGCGCCGAAAAGGATACTCTACTGGACCACGATTTTTGGTCAAACTCCATCGACTCAACAATTGACAGATTGTCCTGGATTAACGGTGAGTGGAAAAAAACCTACCTAAAATGATTTATGAGCTTTGGACCGTTTTTTAATTATTTTTTTTCGAAATTGGTTGATTTTTTAATATTCTCTAGAGCTTAAAATGCTCTGGAAACAAATTTTAAAATCAAAAAACAAAAATAATCGTGATTTGGTCTTTCCCAGAGCTGTAGAAATTACCAAACTAGATTAATTTTTGTTAAAAACCACTGTGAAGGTCAAATTCTTCTCAAGGTATAGATCTATATCAATAATGGGTACGAGAAGAACCCTGAAATATTCAGTTTTAGGGAAAACTTGCTGAAGTTATGCTAAAAAATTTTAAAAACAAACTCAAAAATCTGCAAGAATCATATATTGTATTTTTAAAAGATTTAAAAAATTCTAATTTTTAGAAAAATTCAGAAGTAATCGATATGAAGTTCAAAATTAGATTCTGAAAAATTGAATTTCTCAAGGAAAAATGACATTTATACATAACACGTTTGTTTAATACGAGCGCCAATTCGAAAAAATCTATTTTCAGCAAAAGTTTACTGAAATTACGATATATAACGATTTGAAGTCGAGGAATGATCCCGTTGTTTTCTTGATTCAATAAGTATAATTTGGACTGTTTTGATCCAAAAAGTCTCATTTTTAGAGCTCCTAAATGTTGCATTACATTTTGAAAATTTGCATAGATCCAATTTTGCTCAAATTACAGATCTAAATATATCAATAATTAATACATGGAACTCTGAAATACAACAGGGGAACTTTGCTGAAATTGCGCTTAAAAAAGGTTCAAAAACCTACAAGAATCATAGATTTTGAGTTTTCAGAAGAAGTTTGGTAAAACTGAAGCTGTGCTCTGATGAGATACTAGTTTTTTTATAGGTTGTAAGGCTGAAAAATGTCCGTCTATCAGTTTTGGTTGAATTAGGTTCCGAAAAGTTGAAATTCTCTTGGAAAAATTAATTTCATAACAGTGAAGAGTTATTTAATACTCGAGAAAATCTATTTTCAGCAAAAATTCACTGAAATTATGATTCCTGATCGTACATTCACCAGAATTGTGGTTCTCGAAAATATTCTCGGGGTTTTCAAAGATAATTAAACCCTGTAGTAAGCATGCTGGAATTAGAAGTTCAAGAACCTGCAAGAATTATAGCTTCTACATTTTTTAATGATTTGAGTTTCAGAAAAATTCAGAAGTTTGATAAATGTAAAAAATTCATCTGAATCATTGATTAGTTGAGATCAGATTTGGCCTGTTTTGGTCCAACTGAAAGCCTCGTTTTAAAGCTGTTTGTAGATTATAAAAACTCCTGGAACCACAACAGACCTGTCAGAAAAATACCGTAAAACGTAAAAACGTAAAAACCCATAAAATATCATTTAAAAGTGTATTCTTTATAGAAATTGATTTCAAAAAGCAAGTTTTTGAACAAAATCACTCGATTTTCGGGTTTTTCTTAAAACATTTGCCATTTTATAGGACCGTTGTGTGATCGATACAAATCGCGAGCAAATCAACGCCTCCGACGCCGTCATTTTTCACGCCGCCGACATTCGTCGCCATCCACTTCCCACCACCCGTCGCCCCGATCAATATTTCGTCTTCCAATCCATGGAAACACCCGACAACAGCGCACGCTCTCAAGTTCCCGACAACTTTTTCAATCTCACCCTCACCTTCTTGCGATCATCCGACGCCATCCACAAATACGGCGCATTCTTTATTCCGACGTCGATTTCCGAGAGTCGCGGATTCAAGGTTCAAAGTTATTATGTGCAACCGAAACGGCTGCGCAAATCGAGAACTGGAATATTTGGACTCATTTCCAATTGTAATACACCGTCGAAAAGAGAATTGGCATTGCATGAATTGGCTAAACATATTGATGTCACGATTGGAGGGAAATGCGCGACAAAACCCGAATTTAAGGATATATGCGAAAGTGGGAGCTTGTGCTTGGAGATTTTCGAGCAATATCCATTTTATATTGCTCTAGAGAACACGGTGAGACCTTTGAAAGAATTGAAAAAAAGAGATGATTATCAATGGAGCACATATGAAACCTACAAATACCGTATTTTTCATGCTGAAATTGTGTAAAATGGCTGAAAATTGCCCTCCAAATGTCAAAAATCTGGAGATTCTTATGAAAAATCGTTTCTGATTTGAATATTCTCTTCAAATATTCGAAATTTACAAAAATAACAAGTCAAAAAAGCTAAAACTGTGTAAAATGGCTGAAAATAGCCTTCCAGATGTCAAAGTCTGAAAATTTTCATACAAACCTCTTCCTGATTTCTATATATCATTCTAAAAAAACTGAAATCATAGTTTTTTGGCTCTTTTTCAGACAGATAACATTGATAAAGTTGTTTCCTTTAGTTTTTAATGTAATCAAAAAATCTTTCATTATCAAAAAAGGGCAAGAAAAGCTGAAACTGTGTGAAAATGGCTGAAAATATTCTTACAGGTGTTAAAATCTGGAGATTCTCGTGCAAAATCGAATTTGTGTCGAAAATTGGGCGATACACAATTCCTAAGTACATTCGAAAATTCTATCTTACTTGTTTCATTCTAAACAGAGCGCACTTGATCGCCTAAACAATAGTTCATCTCACTTCTATCTTTCCAGGTATGCAACGACTACATAACCGAAAAATTCTGGAACCGAATCTCTGTGCCAAGCATCCCTATCGTAATGCGTCGAAAAACCTACGAACCGTATGTGTTTATCGCCGAAATCTATCTGAATTTCACATTCCAGAACTTTCCCACCAAAATCATTCATCGCCATGGACGACTACGCTAACCCGCAAGAGATGGCGAATCATTTGCGAGCTCTCGAGACCAACGCAACCGCCTACGCCGAATATCACGAATGGCGTCAACGTGGCACGTGGACGACGGCGCCTTGGAATGCTCCAGGTTATCGCAATGGTATTTGTCGGCTCTGCGAGCTGTTATGGAAGCAGAAGGAGAATGAGACCATGGAGCTGGAACATAAATCGGTATTTATCAAAAAATGATACTATAATAATTAACCATTATTTTTGTAGATTCCAAATATTTGGAACTGGTTTGACAACGAAGCCAAATGTGAAAAAGACGAATTTGTCCGAAAATGGTTATCATCCTAAATCTTACAACATATTCTAGTCACTTTCCAATATCTAACGGGTTTTTTGTGCATTTTGAAGCCATAATACTTTAAAAATCAAGTTAATTCAACGAAATTAAAGGTACATACATATATGATGATGATAATAATAAAAATAAAAAGAGTAAAAAATGGTCATTCATTTTTGATTAGTTTTCTTGATCTGATTCGATTGCTTCAATGTGGCGTTTCTTTTGAAAAGACGGCGTGTGGTTCCGGGAACACCCAAAAGCTGCACCGCTTCGGGTTCCATCGATTGGGATCGTTGCGAAGATCGCGCGTCGTCGATGATTCGGCTACGACGTGATGCTATGCCGGATTTTCGCTCATCGCTGCTCTGAAATTTGGAGAAGTTCTCGAGGAAGAGTGAGAGCAACTCACCGCTGTTATAATATCCGCCATCACATCTCTGACCATTGTTTTGGCACAAGTGTTCACATCGTGTCCAGTGCTGTTGAACATTACCGCATTGGCAAACATGGTATATGATCTGGAAATGGTCAGGGGTACTGTAGGAACAGGAATATCCTTCGAAGTTTTTGGGAATTTAACAACATAGGTTAAAAATGTCTGCCAACATTACTGAAAATGAGAAACCATTTTCGCTTTTTAGATAGATTTAGAATAAAACTTTCAATTTTTCAGCCTGAACTGGTCAAAATCCGGATTCTTGAGAATAAATCAGCATCTGAATCTTCCAGTTTCAGCACAGAAATTCTGATTTTAGGTACTTTTCTTTATAAAAAAAACATAAATTATTGTTCCAGACTTTTCAGACATATAAATTCACTTTTTACTTGTGAAATGGCAAGGAAAGTTGCAGATAATTCTACAAACACATTTTTTTTAATATTTTGGAACTTTGTGTTGCATTTTCGACATTTTTCAACGTTTCTGAACACCTAGATATGTTAAAAATGCTGAAAAACTCAAAATTTCATTTTTCAGTCTAAACTGGTCAAAATCCGGATTCTTTCGGATGAATCAGAATCAGAATCTTCTAGTTTCAGCACAAGAATTCTGATTTTAGGTATTTTTCTTTTAAAAAAAACAGAAATTATTGTTTCAGACTTTTCAGAGATATAAATTCACTTTTTACTTGTGAAATGGCAAGAAAAATTGTAGAAAATTCTCCAAATACAGAGTTTTTCCTATTTTTTTGAAACGTTTTGCTGCATTTTTGACATTTTTCAACGTTTTTGAACACCTGGGTAAGTTGAAAAATGCTGAAAAACTTTAAAAAGTTGAAGGTTTTGATTATTTGTGAATGCTTACTCGCACTTTTTAACAACTATCGACGTTTTTGAAAACCTGGTTATGTTCAAAATTGAGGATTTGTTTTAAATTAATGAATTGATATATAATTTTAAAAACAGTTTTGTTAAAATTCATCAAACTCACTTCAACATGAACGTATTCTTCGACACCACCACTCCACTATCAATCTCCTTTTTCAGTGTCGCCAAATCAACGCGCTTCTTTATCACCGCCGTATATCCGGCCGCATCTTTCTCCGTCACCGGATGCGAGAATATATTCGAGTTCTTATGATCCGACAATACTCTCCACATGCTATTCAATT
This sequence comes from Caenorhabditis sp. 38 MB-2015, assembly GCA_900536415.3. NCBI lineage: Eukaryota > Metazoa > Nematoda > Chromadorea > Rhabditida > Rhabditidae > Caenorhabditis > Caenorhabditis quiockensis. The sequence goes on from LR548784.1 coordinate 235,026, forward strand.
GGAATCGCACATTCGTCGCTTCTTCTCGCGCTCTTTCGTCTTTCTGTCGACCTCGTTTCATTGGTGATTCGGAGCCAGACGGGGTGGATGGCGCGGTTTCTGCGACGCGCATCACCTTGTATCCTTTCTCATCAATGAGTTCTGGAAATTGGTTAAGAAGGATTTGTGGATGAGAACTTGATAATTATCTTACTTTGCGCAATGTTCGCCTGGGTGTCTACGACATATGTCAATTCTCTTCTTGCCTCCGATTTGCTTCCACGTCGTGTCGGTTCATCCATCGACGATTCTTCTTCACGTTCATTACTTATTTCCTGCAAAAATAGTAAATTTCATATTTTTGAAGTAAAAATATTCAAATTTCCAAGTTCTATTATTCTGAGCATTCGATTTGATAGTTCACACTTCAAGTTTTGCATTGAGAAGTTTAAGTTTAAAAAATTTTAAATGCATTTTTGTTGGGATCGTAGACCCATAAACTAAATAATGTTTAGATCAAATATTCATATTTGATCTACCACGTTTTCTCCCCGCTATAACTCATGCATTGTATTTCCTACAGTCTAGTGTCCCTATATAAACCTTCGTTTGTATATCACTTTGTCTGTCTGCCTGTCTACATTACTCTCCTAGCCTATGCTAGTCATAAATATTTCTATAATATCGACTAGTACTTAAAACCACAACAATTTTTGTGGCACCAAACATCGATGCTGGAAATATCGGAATTTGAAAAATGCATAACGTGACCAAATTTTAAAAATTCAGGGAAATTCAAGGTTCGTACTCTAAAACAGGAAGGGTGAAAAAATTGAAAAATCATTTAGAATCCATGCGTAAAATATGAAAATTCATATTTTGCCGAAATGAATTTGATAATCCTTGTTTTTAGTATTCAAATGTCTCTTTTGGGGTACAAAATGTGAAATTTCAACGTCTGGCGCCAAAAACGGACACCATATTCCCACGCTTCAAAATTTCTATATGTGCCCATACTTGGACTACCCAGGTTCGGGACCTTTGAGGCAAGCCCTTACCGTTAAAAAGCTAAAACTTTGAGTAGAAAAAAATCACATGCACTGTTTTAAGTATCAGGTACGATATTTTGAAGAAAAAGTGCAAAAAAAATGACGTTTTTTTGACTTTCAAAGTGGTACAACAGGGGTAATATTTGAAAATAAAGAGAATTGGTGATGTGGATTTTATTTGTAAACATGTGAACCACATTTGTCCTGAATTATATTACATTTGGACCTCTAACTACAGTACTAGGTTTATAAATGGGAAAAATAGTTCAGCCCCACCCTTCCCAAAATGTTAAAGGTCGACTGCACTTTCGCTTCTGAAAGAGCTGTGCATTTTTGCGTGTTTTTTTTTGTTCTGGTTGTGTGTACGCAGACAGAGCATTTTTTTTCGAAAAGCAATGTGTGCGGTAGAGCACGCTTGCTCGCGGTGATGGCTCCGCTGATTTTTTTTGTTTTCCCTTTTTTACTGACGCGTCCATTCAAATCTGAAGTTTTTTTCTCATACGGATTGGTAATCACAAAACTGAAACAAAGAGAATGAGCAAAACTTGTAGTGATAATGCAGTCGCCCTTTAAGCCCCCACGTCGGATCCGACGACCTAGTCCAAGTATGTATGTGCCTTTAAGTAAGAACTCACCATCATCGTCTCATCGCCCTGCCGCTGCTTTCCGGCCACCTTTCTTCCGCGATCCAACACAACCGTCTCGACAAACTCGCCATCTTCCTGCGGCGCATAGAACAATGTGACCACGTCCTCTTTATCGAATTCCACACGTCCCGTTTGACATCCAATGTGACAAATGCGATCCGACGCGCCGCTAGTGTTGAGTGCTTGTTGTGGCGCAGTTGCGGCTACGGCGGGCGCCGGTGTCGTCTGCTTTTCAGATCGTCGTGAACTCTTTCGCAATGGTGTCGATCCTCCAGAATTGGTGGCTGCTGCTGCGGCAGCGGCAGCGGCAGCGGCAGCAGCCGCAGACCTTCTTCCGCTACTTCGCTCTGGCGATGCGGCCACACCCACCGATCTTATCGACACCTCAGTTTGACATTCGATATCTCGCCATTCGGCTGGCATTGGGGTAAGTGGAGCCGACGGGATTTCAAACGAATCAACTGATTTCACCGATTTCTTGTCATCCCCTTCCGCCGCCGCCAATTCTTTGCGTTTTCTTCCAATATTGGGTAAAATTCCAGCCGGTGTTCCCAATCGAGACTTCTTTCCCGGCGCTGGTAGTGCTACATCAAAAAGGCTACTCACACTATCCGATGATCGCTTCAACTCCGACCCCTCTGGCGTTTCTTTCTTGCTCTCCTTTGGCAATTTCGCAAGATGAGTCGACCCTCGAGGTCTTCCTCGTTGTTTCGGCGTATCTGGAGCCTTCTCCATAATTTCCGACACCACATCTTCTTCCATTTTCACAACCTTTTCTTCGTCTTCTTCTCCTTCTTCTTCCATCTTCACCTCTTCCACCACAGCAACTAGAGGAGCAGGAGATTCTTTGGTGGGTGTTGCTGGTGGTGGTAATGGTGGGGGAGTTGGTTCGGCGAATATTGGCACAGCATCTTTCAACGCTTCCGCAACACTTCGTATAGGTGATGATATAGCAGACGAAAGTGCGCTGAAGGAAAAAAAAAGAGTGAATCAGTCAGTGTAAAGTACTTCTGGAATTGAATTTAAAGGAGTCCTAGAAGCCAACTCTATATTGTTTATGCGGAAAATAATTCGCATTCAAAATCGATGCCTGCACATCTTACTCGTCTCAAGTTTAAAATTTCATGTCATTTTTTGATAAAGAGGTAAATTTTGAGATAGAAATGAGGTGAAAAAATCTATTGATGACCTACATTTTTTAATGATGAGTTCAACACACAAAAAACTTTGAAAAAAAGCGAAATTTCAAATTCACAGCGTTTTGCAGTAAGATGTGCAGGTAATATCAGTTTTTGTCACCAAATATAGGCCGAAATTCAAGAAGTTCTAAAATCCATATTGGTCCTAGCAAATTTCAGAGAATTTATTTGAGGCTAAAACCAAACATAAAAAGGGGCTTTTTTTTTGGTAAAAGGGGTTCTAACTTTTTTAAAAATGAGCTAATTAGTAAAATCGGTAGACATAAAATAGGAGTCAGGAACAAGAAAATCTGATTTACCACAGAAAAAAGTGGTTTTTTTTCTCCCAAAAAAGGGGGACCTTTTTATGTATGGTTAAAAATGAAAAAAACTGTATTTTTCAAGTCAAAATAGGTCTTGACATGTTTTTTTTGAGATTGTTTAATCCCCAGTTTTGAAAATCTTTAAAATACATAGTAATGTTTCTACCTCGGATAAGTCGGTGTCATAAATCCAGGCTGCAATTCAACATTTCTCGGCACTGTTGGTGGTAGAACTTGTGGCATATCGATTACAGTACTTCCAGACTCTTTCCAAACGTGTAAAAGGCGATTCGAGTACGTGCTAACCACACGTTTGAACTGCATATCGTCTTCTTTCTAGAATTTTTTAAAAAATCAATAAATTGTCTGAATCAATGTTACCTTGGGATGTTCCATTTTCAGTTTCTCCAACAAATCGGCCATCTCGTCAAGTGACATTTTGTCGGCGAGCAATTTTTCGATGAGCGACGTGCATCGACGAATCTCGACCATGGCGAGTTCCGATTTTTTGGCCGCATCCTGGTCGATGATTTTGGTGAAATGGGCGATCCATTTCTCCATGAGCACTTTGTGACTGTACGAGTATTGTCCGGAAATGTTGGGTTCGATGCCAGGGCAAGGTGCAGCGAGAATCCGCTCGAACTCTGAATGGAGCACTTTGGCTGTGAAGAATATGCCGACGGAGGCATAGCGGCGTGACATTGCATCGGCTCGTTTTGCCCTGGAATTATGAATGTTAAATTTTGTCCTGAGTGAAAATCGCAATATTTAAATCATAGTATTAATACTCAAACTAATTTTCTACCCTACATTTGTTGTATGAAAAGATCTCTGAAATCGAATTGTGAAGAGTTGAGTGGTGAATTTAATGTTTCTAATATGTTATTGGATAAAGAAATCTCCTGAAATCCAGACTCTGATCTTTCAGAGAAATTCAGAAGATTTTCATATTTGAAATCTTGACTTCTGAAGACAGAATCCCTTTTTCTTTCATTATGGAGCTCTAAATTTAAAATTTCAGTATTAAAAATTCAATTCTCAGAAGAAATATAGTTCAAACGTCAGAAATTCAGTGTTTTTGCCATTAGGGTCGTGTTTTTTGGGGGCATCAAGGGTTTAGAAGTTTCACGTGACAACTTGGTAGCTTTTTTTGTGGATTTTTAAATTCCAAACAAATTAAAATCAACTTTAATCGTCGAATTTGGCGTTTATTTTTATTTATTTCATAGTTTCATAGCTAAAATTGTATGATTTTCAGTCAAAAAAAACTATGCCGAACATTCAGTCTATGCTACAAATATTAAAATTTGAAAATTGTGGGATAAATATTTAATTATTATTCAAAGAATCGATCAGGGCCTTCCGAATTTGACTTTATAGGATAAAGTTTGAGAACTTGAAAAAAGGGTTTTTGAAATAATCATAATCTGAAGTCAGAAGCCGTTTCTTTTTCAACATGAAGCTCTAAAATTGAAATTTTAGAATTAGAACGTAATTTTCAGAATTAATATTGTCTGAATTGTCAAAATTACGATGTTTAGTGTTTTTGGCGTCAGGGGTTTAAAAGTTCCACCTTTAAAGTAAAAAATGAGTTACGAGATGAAAAAAAAATCTTCTGAAATCCAGGCTTTTGTTTCAGTTTTCAAAAAAAATTATCATCTTAAATTCAAAAGACAGAATCCCTTTCTCTTTTATTTTGAAGCGTTGAATTAGAAATTTCAGTATTAAAAAGTTAATTTTGAGAAGAAATATGGTTAAAGTGTCAAATTTTGAGGGTTTTTCGAAGGCGTCAGAGGTTAAGAAACTACACATGACAAATTTAGTGACATTTTTTCGGATTTTCAAATTCCGAACACATTGGCAAATCCTAGACCTGACAACTCGTAGAATTTGCCGTTTTTTTCAGTTTTGGGTTTCTACTTTATTCATTTTCTAATTTCACAGCCGATTTAGGGCTACAAATTTTATTTCAAATCCCAGCTTTTGAAAACTCACCAATCCTTTTCAATTGTATCATCCGAGCAGATTTTCAACAGATCCAACCTTTCCAGATTCGTCCATTGTGAATGTCGTATCAATTTCATATCTGATATTAGAACATTATATATAAATTTGTCACAAAAAAGGTATACACCGGAAAATTATCACCGGAGATGCAAAAAAAATACAAAAAATATGATTAAAAATTAATATAAATAGTTTATGTATCGAAAAAGAAATTAGAAGAAGAAGAAAAAACAAATTCAATTATTCACAAAGATTATTAATATCTGGGGCGGGATAAAAATGGAATCATTTGACGGAAAGTCGGGGTGTAAGATGGTGCAACAGCTCGACGGCTCGATCCGGCATCTTTCCATGCCGTCTGAATCGCACCTCTTCGGATCGAATGGCGGGATCGGTGAAGATGAATTCGGTGACATCGCGGCTAGACTGACGAAGTAGTCGACCGTCGGCGGCGTGAATCGCAACAGTTTTACCACTTCTGTCTGCTCTGAGCTTGAACTTTGGCACGGGTACTAGAGCTAACGCATTTTCATCATTTTGTTGTGGTTGTTGTTGTTGTTCAGATATTCGAGCTTTTGTCGAATATGCAGAAGATTCGGGTAACCGCCCAACTTGATAAGGTGCTGATCGAGGAATCTAAAACAAAATATAATTGTAATTCAAGTGAAGTTGACTTTTCCTTGCCATTAAAAAAAAATTCAGAAATACGAGCAACTCTTTTTTCATGTTATAAAAATTACTGTTTCAAGAATTCTATACATTTTAATTAGTTAATAACTAACGTTTCCAGTGTGACTTGTTTATTAACTGGAATTAAAGATCTTAATGGTAAAATCAGACTAGACTTCTGATTTTTCAAGTTTTTAAAAGATAAAATTCAAACATAGTTGTGATTTTTTTAAACTGTTATTTTAATTGTGAAACATTCTGAAAAGATGAAATGTTTTTTCAAAAAATAACCGTTTCAAAATCTAGTTTGAATATAATGGCTTTTTCGAATTTGCATATGAAGTTTTGAAAAAAAATCCTATTAGAACAAGAACAATCATCGAAAAATATGCCCTTAATCATTTTCACACTAGAAACTTAATTTTTTATTTTATTCTTTTAATGATAATAGTAAATTTAATTTCTGACTATACTTCTAATTTTTCAACTTTTTTGAAGTTAAAATCCAAATATAATTGTGATTTTTCTAGAATTATAGCTGTCCAGTCATTTCCTAACATCAAATTTGATTTTTCATGTTTTTTTAAAATAAATTTAAATTTATAAACCTGTTTGTCCAATACCTGTACCTATCAGATTGAGAGAATTTCACAAAATTTTTTGTTCAAAAATTTACTGTTTCCAAATATCAATATAGTTCTAACAGCCATGAGATCTCTGTTCATTTTCTTGTAAGAAAAATAATGCCTACCTGATTCTGTGCACTGTTAATATTACTAAAAGCAAATCTGCTCGCCGTCGAGGCGGTCGATGGCATAATCGAGAATGGTGAATTATTACTACTTGAATTTCTGGAAACAAAAATTACTAATTCAGCAAATAAAAATTGCCAAAGCTTACACATTAGCGCCAGCGCTAAAAGAAATGGGAAAACAAGTGAGCCCGGTCATCCCGTTGGTAAGACTTTGCTCAAATCTCCGTAAATAATCATAAATCTCATTGACTTTTGACAGTGTCACGCCGTGAACTCCTTCTTTTTTGCTGCTCGTTCCGTCGATACACTTGAACACCTCGCCATTTTCCACTTTGCGCACAATTACGTCTGAAATATAGGGATTTTAAGATGTGATTTTTCAACAAAAAAAAAAACCTACATTTCGAAAATTTGATACGTAAATCTCCAGTTTCCATGAGTTGCGCAGCCGCGTCCGGAAATTGCGTCGGTTTACGATACGTGATTTTGGGCACTCGACTTCGGATGTTGGTATTGATTATTTTGCAAAGCCGAATGTAATCGCTGTAGACATCTTTCGGCAATTGAGCCAAGCTGGAAATTGGATTATTGATTTCAAAATTATTCAGGGAGCATATGAGCGGATTATTGGCAGATGAGATATTTTTTTCATAATATCTTTGAAGCAGTAATTTTTTCACCCCAAACCCTGGAAAATAGTTTTTTGCACATTAAATTCGGTTGAAAATGAAAATTGGAGTTATTTATGAAGAAAAATGTACGCTGGACACACCTTTGAGTTCGAATAATTATATGGTTAAAACAGTAACCTCAGTAATCAAATTTTTGCGATATTGGAAAAATTGTCGGGGCAGAAATTGGGCTGAAATTGGACAAAAAACTTCTAGAAACTCGAAAATCAGCATGACGATAAGTAATGTTCAAGATATTTCTTGTTTTTAACAAGATCGATGCATATTTTTTTTGAAAATGTCAACTTTCTGCCGACTTTCAATACTTTTCTTTTTTCATTCTCAAAAAATTGGACTTATCATAAATTTCAGGAAGTTCAAATTAAGATGCCAACTTTTTTTTGGAATTGAATCTAGTAAGATATCGACTTTTCTCTATTAGTGATAGTCTATCCTTTTTTTGAAACGTACAATTCTCAGGCTATAAAATATAGAAACTCTATCCCAAACCGGATTTCCAGCAAAAAAAAAACTCCATATCATTTCTTATCATTCTCAAATTTCTCGAAAACTTGACCGCTTCAAAACACCAAAAAAATTCCGATTTTTCTCGTCCAGCACACATATCAAAAAAAAAAAAGTGCGCGGGAAGAAAGTGAAACAAATAATCAGATGTGTATAAATAGCCAAAGGGGTGGATAGGTTTTCAGTCAGATAATATGGAAGATACGGAGAAGGAATTGAACTATGAGGCGACGGTGCTGCGCAAAATCGCCTTTTTCGGCATTTTGATTAGCACTGTGTCCACGTTGACGTGTATAGTTTCAATTCCTTTGCTCTACAACTATTTACAACATATTCAGACCAATCTTCATAGTGAGGTAAGTAACTATTCTTGTTTTTAGATCTTTAAAATTCCGCATTTGTAGATAGACTTCTGCCGCCATCGTACAACCGGACTTTTTGTTCAATTCGAAAGAATGCAGATGAATTCTGGAAAACGGGTAGTTCGACAGAACAGCGGTTTCGATAACACTGCTTCAGGTCAATGTTGTTCTTGCAAAGTTGGGCCGCTCGGGCCACCAGGCCCACCAGGAGAGGACGGAAGAGACGGACGCGACGGAAAGCCTGGTCTTAATGGTGAAGACGGTGTGGATGCTAAAGAACTACCAAAGCGTGAAAACGCCGAGGCGTGTTTCGATTGTCCTACCGGGCCACCTGGGCTACCCGGCTCTCCAGGACCTAAAGGTCAATCAGGACGAAACGGGAAGGACGGCGCGCCAGGCGTTCCCGGTCTTCCCGGCCAACCCGGTGAGCCGGGAGAGGGCGGTGAGCCAGGCGCCGATGGTGAGGCGGGCGAGAGCGGTGTCGACGGCGAGGATGGTAAATGCGACGACTCGCAAGTGGTACAAGGACCGGCGGGACGACCAGGACCACCTGGACCACCGGGTGAGGAGGGGAAGGCGGGACGACCGGGCAAAGATGGACAAGACGGCGAGCAGGGTGAACCGGGTGATGCTGGGTATGATGGAAGAGATGGAATGCCTGGGCGACCAGGGAAACCAGGACCACCAGGGGCACCGGGTGTTCACGGAACTTGTCAACATTGTCCAACGCCACGAACAGCTCCAGGATATTAATTTTTTTTTATTTTTCTCTGATAATAACTACGTAGACCTAATAAAACCTATAGACTTTCGATTAAATATCAGTAGAGCGCGTATTCTCAACTGGCGGACGCAAAGTATCCATTTTTCTACAAACAAACCTCGTGTAAACATTGGGCGACGTCGTCAACTCGATCAAATCTTCGCCTTCTTCTCGACACCTTTCACGTCGTTCAGCGATTTTATGAACAAAAACCTGGAAAAATTCCCGGTTATTTATGTAATGCGAAAAAATAAATCGCATTTAAAATCAGTACCTGCACACCTTACTGCGAAAAACGTCGCGAATTTCACATTTTATTGGATTTTTCGTAATAAAAAGCAAATGTCTAGATATTGAAAGTAAGCATATCAATTGATGACCTATATGATGAGTTCACAGTAATAAAAAATTTTTGAAAAAAATGAAATTTTAAATTCACGGCGTTTTGCAGTGCCGACTTTGAATTCTATTAATTTTCAGCTTTGGACGTTTTTTTCAGTTTTGGATAACGCATTTATTTTTAGCATTTACTATCAAAAGGACAAACAAAATCGCAATTTAAAAAAAAATTCAGTTAAAAGCGTTTCTAAGGTTATAGACTAATAATAATTGTTCATCAAACTAGATGAATTTAACTGGGAATCTCTTAAGGAAATATTGAAACGTACTTTCTGAGATTTTCGATATGAATCATATTCAACGACCACTATCCGATGAATAACATCTTTACCACCAGCTTTCGCAGCAACTTCGAATCGCGCTCGATTGTCAGTTTCAACAATGTACTGAAAATACATAGAGAGGGAATATAGATTAGGAAAAGAGCTCACCCTTCCACCAGCGGTTTTGACCCGTTGTCCGCCGCATCTTGCCATTTCAACGGGCCAGTTTTCATTGTTCGAAGTCGTTGGTGGTCGATCATTAATCGGTCGATTCGTTATACTCAACCTTCTGACTGGTACAGGTTGACTGGTCGATCTGACAATTCGCCGATCTCTCGATATCCTTTCCGCTGACATTCCACTAACCCCATCTCTGGACCTCCTTTCAATCGATCGTCCAATCCTTCGTTCCCCCGATATCTCTCTCGACATGCCAGGCTCACCTCCATCCTCTAGGTCGCGCATAAAATCGGACATGGCGATTTCGGTGAGCGCGATGCGACGTCGCGCGTCTTGATGCATCATTTTTTCGACGAGTCGCGCCGCGTTTGAGGAGAGCCCGTTCAGTGAGATGTGACCTTTGCTGGGTGGATCGCGGGCGGTTAACATGGTGTAGAGAACTCCGCCAAGGGAGAAGACATCGGCTGATTGATCGTAGTCTTGGTTGAAGACTTGACTGAAAAAAATGAGTTACTGTATCAAAACAATCTCAAAAACTTACGGTGCAATATATCCTGGGGTTCCAACAATGGTACATGCTGTTTCTCCTTGTCGTAAATTTGTAGCCAAGCCAAAATCTCCAAGTTTCTACAAAAATTCACTATAATCCCCTTGAATATTTAAAAATCACTCACCACAACAAGGCATCCTCTTCGTATAGATTTGATAAAAACATTTCCCGCCGATAAATCTCTATGTAAAACCCCTCTTCTATGCATATAAGTGACCGCCGAGATCAATTGTCGGAGAACATGCGCCGCCTTTTCCTCATCAATCGGGCCGTTGTCTTTAACATAGGCTCGAAGGGAGCCGAGCTCACACAATTCCATGACAACATAGGTGTCGCCACCATCAACAAAGTCTTCGTAGAACTCGACAATGTTTCGGTGCTTGAGCGATCGCATTGATTTTATCTCGTTCCATACTCGGTCTTTTGAGACTCGGCCGTCGATTTTTTTCAGAGCAACTTTTTCACCATTTTCACGTTTTGCTGAGTAAACAACGCCGAATCCACCGCGGCCGATTTCAATTAAATCTTTGAAACTCTGGAAAAAAATCAAGTTTTTACGGTTTTTTCTAGAATTTTTATTGGAAAGTTAGGAGATTTTAAAGACTAATTGGGTAGTTTGACATTCTCAACAGATGAATACTCAGATTTTCGGGTAAAAAATAAATATTTTTGGATTTGGATTAGATTTTTACAAATAACACAATACAGAAAACTTTTTTCTCTACATTTTGAATATCATATTTCATTTTATTCTATTTTTGTGGTTAGAAACCGATTTTTTTCAATTTTTTTGTTGTAAATTTACAAAAAAAAACTTACATGTAATTTAGAAGTACTCGCACGATTTGTCATCGAACCCGTTCCATCAAAAACAATTCCCGCAGTCAACGAAAACTTTCAAAAAAGACCAAAAAAAAAACAGTGGAAAATATCTGTGGCCGTGAAATTTTGGCGTTTCGGCCACGCACTCTCCCATTTCTCGTTAGAGCGCGTTTACCTTCCTATTAATTCTGTTCGCTTGGTCCGTTGATCGATTTCCTCGCGCACGCAGGTTTTCAAAAGTAGAAAACGCAAATTCTTGCAGATCGGCGATTTCTTGTCTATGTCGTTCGTTCCATCTGAAGTCCGACTAGACCATCGATTTTTAGAGTGGGATAAACAGTGGATTTTTCAACGTCTTCCAAAGGTAAACATTTTTCATTGAAAATATTAATAATAACAAATTTATTTTTGTAGGACGAGGTGATTATTCCACGTGATTTTGAGCCGGATATTGAGGCGGACACCATCCCAGGAAACGTTCGTCACGAATCGAACGCTGACAGCAATAACACTTGGCAAGAGACGGGAATAGATCAAATTCAAATGGGACCTATCTCCGAAGCGACAAATCATCAACAAGCATAAATATGGGAAACGAGCAAAGCGCTTCTTCTTCCCAACAACCACAACAAACACAACCTTCTTCATTTTCTTTTCTAACTAGATGTAAGTTGAATTTTCTTTGTTCACAAAACAAAATTATTGTTCCAGCAAGTACTAAACGCGCAAAGGGTGGAATTGTCACTGTAAAAGACGGTAATACTCCTCAAGAAACTCTCGAAGATGACGAAATCTACAAAAAATTCATCGAAATTCCCAAATTCCTACCAGTCATCCCAACAGTGGTTGGCAAGCGCGATAATGTGTCGGTGACGGCGCAGCCAAAAGTCAGCTCTCGACCATTTTTGAAACTGGCCACTCGTCTTCAAGAGCATTTGAATGTCAATGCGAAGGAGATTTCGTTGGAGCAGAGTAAGATTCCGCCGAGTATTAAGCAAGTTGAGAATCGGATGACTCGGTTATATGAGGACACAAAGAGACAGAAACAAATGTTCGACGGGTTTATGGATTCATTGTCGGAGATGAATCGATTACATGATGATATTGTTCGCATTCAGGTGGGGGTTTTTTTGCTAGAAAATTGGGCTAAATCCTAAATGTTTCAGCTTCTCCTCGAAGAAATCGTGCCAATGGTCGAAACCATCAACGAAATCCTCGTCCCCGAAGATCGTCTTCCACCTCTCAACCTCGGTCGTGTTCTCGATCGCTCCGCCGCGCCAAGCACTGACAGTTCTATACAAAGTACACCCCGTCGACATGTAATCGCGCCAATTGAGGAGATTCACGTCATCGATCTCGAACCCTAACTGTGTTATGTACATTTTCAGCAATATACAGTACTTGATCTAGCTTTTGTTTTATTGAACTTTGTTTTGAATTAGGGTCGAAATACCCTGATGCATACTTGAATATATATATTTTTTTTAAGTTTACGCCATGTTTTTCAGATGCTTACATCAGAGCCCAAGCTAGATCAGATCAAGCCACTGAACAGAAGGCAAACGGCTGTTTCAGTCAACTGCATAATAATGAGGATGATCGATGTGTTGAACGAATTTGCTGAAAATGCGGATCGAACATTGCTGAAAGCGGAGAGGAATTTGAAAAACGCTTCAATCAAGTTGACCATTCTGGAAAGGAAACTCGCATCGGTGAAAATCGAAGAAACTAAGGAGAAAGTAGTGGAACCAGAGAAAAAGGAGATTTTGGAAGAAGTGCAACCTTCAACTTCAGCAGAGCCGGAAAAAGAAAATGAGCAGGAGGCTAAGAAGGATAATGTTGAAAAAGAGGTGAGCTTCTTTTTTAAAAGCTGTATTCGAAAAATAGTAAAGCAAATATCTTTATACCTTTTCAATATTCCATGATAAAATCCTGGAATTCATCATTATACATTAAAATTCCTAATTTTAACCCACCCAAAAGCCCATCAATATGCTACTTTTCAGCCTGTTCTTGCTCCAACACCTTCATCGAACTCTACGTTGATTCGAGATGATCCGAAATATGCCAAATACTTCAAAATGCTCAAAATGGGAGTTTTGGAGCAGGCCGTCATTATCAAAATGAAGTCGGAGAATGTTGATCCAACAATATTACAACGAGGCGATGAACCGTTTCACAATCCAGTCAAACAGGAGTCCGACTCTGAGTTTTCGTCATTTTCTGATTCTGATTAATGAAAAATGTAGATTTTTATTTGTGCACTCTTTTGTTTTTTGTCTTACCGTTTTGCAACGGTTATCAATATTTCAAACAATTTGTTTTCTTGAATAGTCAAAACTTTTTTCAGCGATTTTCAGAATGTCTAGAACTGAAAAGCTATTAATACTTAGTGAAGATAAGGTCGAATTTTTGAAACGATGTGCTATAAAATCTGTGAGTTTCTTATTTGTTTAATTCTATGGAGACCATAATATTTGCAGATTCCAACAGTTTCCAAAATCATGGAAGAAATGAAGCGCAAAAAGAAGAAGGGAGGTAAAAATCGAAAAGCGCCGGCGACGAAAGTTGTGAAAAGGGAGAAGGAGAAAGTAGTGGGAGAGAAGAAGTCGAGGAAAGGAAATAGCAGGACACGGAAAAAAGGTGGGAGGTTTTTTGAAATGTAGATTTGTCAAAATAAAATTCCCTAATCGCCGATAGAGCGCATTTGAGTGGCTTGAGCTTCTCATATGAGGAGGAAGTAAATGTGCTCCATTGAACAAAGATTTAGAAATTTTAAAAGCTATTGAACTATTCTCCTGAAAACCTGTAACTGTTACTGAACATTATGCCTACTCAGAGCTTTGGTAAATTTTACAATGAAAAATGAGTGTGATTTTTGATATTAGAAGCTAATTTTTAAAAATTCAAATGACAGATTTTGAAACTAGAATTCAAAGAAAACAATTTTTTTCAGAGCATGTAGAGGTTACGCCGAAGTCCAAGCCAGCTCCTAAAGAACGTGCCAAAACATCAGCGAAGAAGAAACCTGTTGTTGAGCTTATAAAATCGTCATCCTCATCGTCTGATTCAGAAGATGAAAGAGAGAAAGAAAGAGCCAAAGAAAAAGAGAGACAAAAGAAGAAACAAGAAGATGAGGAGAAGAAAAAGGCGAAGGATGAAAGAAAAAAGCGGAAAGAGGATAAGCAAAAGGATAAAGAACGGGTGGAGAGAATGAGAAGGATTGAAGAGGAAGCGGCGAAAAGGAGACGAAAAGAAGAGGAAGAGGAGAAGAAGCGAAGAAAGCGGAAGATTGAAGATTCCGATGATGAACATCCGAATATTGTTATTGAAAGTGCAACGGATAGTGATAAAGAAGAGGAAGTTGTAATCCAGAAAAAGAGAGCTGTCGTAACTGTGAAAAAGGAAGAGTCTGCTACACCAAAACCGGCTCCTCTGAAAACCGTTCCTTCTCCAATCACCCCGAAGAAACCTAAAAAAAGTGCGGAGAAAAGTAGTAATGCGAAGGTGAAGGATGTTGGATCGAAGAATCGAAAGCAAGTCCTCCTGGATTTCAACTGCATCACAGCACCAAATTTGGAGGTTAAGGAGCTCAACGAGTTTATGGATTTGCGCGATATGTTGAAAGAGTATGGAGTTTCGGAGGAGTACAAGAGAAAATTGGCCGAGTTTCCCGAGGAGCAGTTGTTGACGTGTGATTCGGATGCTTGCCCGTTTTTGTTGGAGTATGAACGGTTGGTTTAAAGGGACATGGAGATCAATGAAAACCTGAGAAACTAGGTTGAAATTTCTTCACATTTTCCGTCATTTTTCAACATTTTTTGACACTATTAAGGCATAGAAAACGAATTTTTTAAACTCAGAAGTGTTTAAACAACTAGTGAATCAAAAATCTGGAAATTTCTCGAAAAAGTTCACAAAAACCTCTTTATTTTCAGCCCCTTTTCTGCTCTCTACGAAGAAGCGCGTCGAAAATGGACCCCTTCTCTCGAATCTCCCAGCGGAACCCATCTTCGTGATAAATGTGTGAATTGCGATAAATCCCTCTCACAAGTCGCCTTCCAAACGTGGAACAAATTACTCGGCGCCAACAGTTATTATTGCTCAGTCAAATGTATATCGGGAAAGGTGAAAAAAGTGCTCAAAAATCACGCCGACGCCGAAACGGTCACTGTCATGAATGCGTTGACCGGTGAAACGGTGCATGGTGGAGTTTATACCAGAGAGTTGATGTCGTTCTTTTTGTTGTCGCCGAATTGGATGCCATTCTCTGTGGCTACAACGATTCCTGGAACTGGAAATGATGTGGCGAAAAAGGCGGTGAAACGAGAAATTGGAAAATCGCCAATTGTTGAGAGAGAGTCTTCATCCAAAGAGAAGCCCAAAGCGTTCAGTGCGAAGATTCCGAAGAAAACCGCCGATCAAACGGAGTCGCTAAGAAATTCGACGAAGCAAAGTTTCGAGAATGCGATGATCGGAAGAGCTGAGAAGTATCGGATTCGGGTGGAGCGGAAAACTATCAAGGAGATGGCGGTTAATATTGAGGAATTGCTTTATGAACGATATGATCGAAATCTATCACATCCCAAGTATCGCAATTGGAAAGTTCAGTTTTTGCAAATGTTGGAACAGGAGAAAGCGAAGGTTGGTAGTTTGACCAGATCGAAAAGATAAATTCTGCAAAAATACGTGATTTTGCTACTTCCAGAGGTCTGGAAAGCCTTGATTAGTATGATTTAAAAAAGCAATTCGAGCTTTAAAATCTTCAAATATCATATTTTTCAAGATAATCAGCGAGAAATTGAATATTTCACCTTTTTAATGGTTTTTAAAATTTTCAAAAATGTTTCGATAACCAATTTTTATTTGTTTGTGTGGATAAACTGTTGAGAAATATCAGAAGACGAAAATTTCTCGACTTTTTCTGTCAAAATCTGTAGTGAAAAATGTCGTAAATTGCTCTTCACAACATGTTTTGTGCAATATCATCTAAAAAATTCAGAATTCAGTTATCTAACGTTCATTTAATAATATCTCAAGCTTACAATTTTACAGATATTTGTTCATAACGTGCTCCTCGGAAAACTGCCAATCGAAAAGATTGTCGCCTTCGAAGTCACCGCTCTCCGAAACCCCCAAAATTGGCAACTGCGACCGATCGCCAAAAAACCACCCCAAAACGATCGCGCGTCAACGAGTCGCATCGGCGTCTCGCCACTCGACGCAATCATCGGCGACGACAATCGCGACACGACCGGCGAACATTTGTCGCATGCGTTCTCGAAAAATTGTCGCATATGCAAGTCGAAACAGATTGCCGACGCGCAAGAGAAGATCAACAAGGAGAATGAGGAACGAGATTTGCGCGAGAGGAGAGAGAAGGTACGGTAGTTCATTTTTTAAACGAGCATTGTAGTCATTTTATTGTAGAACAAGGCTAGAATGGAAGAATATCGACAGGAAGAGGCCAAGAGAAAACAGGAATTGAAGGAGAAGGCGCGTAGAGAAAAGGAGCAACAAGAAATCGAGAATCGACCACATGAAAATGGATTTGATGATGGTCATAATGATGACGATGATTATGCCGGAGGAGCTGGATCTCCTGGGTAAGAACTGGTTTCAAGGGGTTGGGAGTTTTTTAGGTCGAAAATCAGAAATTTCGAGGTTCTATAGGTTGAAGGGTAGATTTCTAGCTCATTTTTTGAAGATTTCTAGGTGATTTTTAAAAAAATCCAGGTCGTTTATGAATATAAAGCTGGAATTCATAGGTCTGGACCATGCTCCGGATATCTAGACTTTGTTTAGCCAATTCCAAGATCATAGTGCTTTTTTCTAGGCAATAATTGAAGTTACCAGGTCATATGTGTAGTCTCTAGAATATAGTTTGATTTTCTTGAAAACGCACGAAATTTCTAGCCAATGCGAGAACTAGATTTGGATTTGGGTTTGAAAGTGTATTCAGATGTAGCAGACTCATTTTCAAACCATAGTTTGAAGTTTTCAGTTATGATCATAATTTCTAGTTTCAATTTCAATGTCTTAAATGAATTTTAAGGGACAATTTGGGCCATAAGTTCATTTTTGAATCATTATAACATTATAGGTGATACATTCAATAATCAATTTCTTTCCAGATACGATGAACCCGATCTCTCGAACTCGTTCAGAACGCATCGATCTAGTGTGGAGCCGAGTTGCTCGAAAAGTGAAAGCGAGTAAGTATTAAAACTATGAAACATGTACAGTAACCTTCATCATTTCAGTGATTGGAAATGCTCATTTCGACTTTATGCTGGAGAAACGAAGATTTTCGCTGAAGCTCTTCCGATTTTCAACCAAAATGAAACCAATTTACCGCTGATGAAGTTGTGTAAAAAAGCGATTCATGATCGGGGACTTGAGATACATGTGAGTTACATTTTTTTTTGTTTTTGTTGAAATTGTACATTATTTTCTCTGATTTTAGACGCCTCTTCATATGCCGCAATTTCTTATGGAATCGCATACTGCGATGAATCAACATAGGACATGCGCGATTGCTGTGCTCAAAGTGTCGCCGCAAAGTGAGAATTTCCCCCCTTTATTTTAAAAGAACACATTTTTTCTCCAGACCTAAAAGATTCGAATTATGGTGAATTTTTGGAGCATAGTTTGGAAAAGGAGATGGTCGGACAATTGAAAGTAAACGTGGAGAAAGATGGCGATTTGCTATCGGTGTTTCTTTTCCCGCATAAAGGATCGGAAATTGTGCATGATACGTTGGCACCGTTGAAATATACATTGGGAACATCGAATGATTGTTTCTTGTTGATATTTATTGTCAAACCGGATTATGCGCAACGATTTGAATATGCGTGAGTTTTGTTTTTGAGCTCTACATATGAGCCAAAATTCAGTTCAAAAAGTGTGCTCTATTGATAATTACGGTGTTACCTATTTTTAATGTAAGAATCGAGAAAAATACCCCAAAGAAATGTATATTAATAGAATTTATATCGATTTTTCTTTAATCATCTGAAAGAGTAGGGATTTGAATATGCATGAGTTTTCAGATTCTTTTTAGAGAATCTTTCCTCAGATTCAGATGGATTAATTTTGATTAAAAAAAAAACTGAAAACATGTATTGTCCAATTTTAAATGATGATTCAAGTTCAGTTTTTTAATGACATTTAAACTATAAGAAACTGAAAAAGATCATGCAGTTAAAAATTATGTAACGAAATTTAACGTTCTATGAGTCAAATTTCAAGCGCGCTCTATTGAAATGTGCAGTGTTTAACTGGATTTCACCTATTGTTAATGTAAGAATCGAGAAAAATACCCCGAAGAAATGTATATTACTAGAATTTATATAGATTTTTTTGAGATTATCTGAAAAAGTTGAGGTTAAGCCACAACTTGATTTTTCAGTGTTCGACTATCTGACTCTGAAATGCGTTATCAATTGGCAAGTATTGAACGAGAGAAAATGGCCGAAAGATCTTGGAGAAAACAACCAGATGAGGAGTCGTGGAGACAAAGTTCTTCGATAGATGAGAAGAGAAACAGTGCGCCAAGAACACCAAAAGATTTCGGTGAGTTCTTCTTTTTTTGCCATTTTCAATGCTAAACTTGAATTTGCAGATATGAGGCGCCAAAGTTCGGAGCATGAAGTGGAAGCTGAAATTGAGCAACAAAAATCATCGAATGAGGTTGAGGAAGAGGAGTCGATAAGTGAGACGAAGACGAAGATTATTTTGAATATTATCAATCAGACGGGACGGATATGCGAAATAGTTGATTCGACAAAAGATTTTATGAATGATCCGGATATTAGTGAAGAGGATAAGGCGAATGTTCGGCAGGTGATCGAGACGAGAATATTGGAGGAAAAGCGGCGAAAGAAGGAGGAGCGAATGAGCAAGCAGAAGGAGCAGAACACGCCGACGAAAGTGAAGAATAATGTAGAGGTGGAGTTTGCCATACCGCCGCCACAACCGCCTGTGTTCTTAGTAGGTTTTTTTCCATAGAAAATTGGGCTCGAATAATTTTAATGTCTGAAAAGTGTCTGAAAACGAAAAAGTCAAAAAATCTGAAATTCTCTTTCAAAACTGTTTGTCAAAAATCATTAGATTTGGTGAAAAAGTGGCAGTTTCAGCCAAGTTTTTGTCGAAATATCTGAAATTTGAAGTAGAAATTATATTCAGAAGGACTGAAATAGAAAATTGGGCTCGAATAATTTTAATCTCTGAAAATGTCTGAAACCGGAAATGAGGAAAATTCGCTGACCTAATTTCAGTCAAAAAATCTGAAATTCTCTTCTAAAACTGTTGTCAGTAAGATGAACCTCGTAGAATCTCCAAAATTTGTGAAAAAATGACAGTTTCAGCCAAGTTTTTGTCGAAATATCTGAAATTTGAAGTAGAAATTATATTCAGAAGGATTGAAAATTATTAAACCTGAATTCTGAAAAAATTTCAGTCGAAAAGGTCTTCAATTCAGTCAAAAAGATCTTTAAACTATTTTCAGAAAGATGAATTCTATGGATTTTCAATTTCGAAAATCGATATAAATTCACAGTTTCAGCCCTGATTTCTAGAAAAAAATTAAGCTGAAATTGTTTTTTTTTAGAATACATCGGTTCCACCACCGTTGGTGCCACCAAACACCTCACAACCGCCACCACTATCCAACACGGCGATCTTTGCGCAACACCAACAGCAACAACCACCACCCGGTTATCCAACCTTCTCCCAACCGCCACCATCGACGCCATCCTCCACGCCCAACAATAAACCATCATTATTACCACATGGTGTCACTGAGCCGAAAGGTGTCCCTCCACCAACAATGCACCATCCACCTCTTCATCATCATCATCATCAGCATCATTTGCCGCCTGGTGTGACCGATGCGGATGGCAGAAGTGACGAGCAAATTGTGGCCGAAGCTATTCGAAAAGGACAAGTTGCACCAATTCCCGAAGCGTTGCTCCTTTCCGGTCCGCGAAGCAGCACTCTCGCTCCGTCGCAAATCACCGATTTCATGGAATTGGAACGGCGCAGATTGCAGGTGGATAGATATGCGCCGCCATCGTCGTCGCGATACACTGAAATGCCGACGCAAAAGCCGCGACACGTCGCACCACCATCGTCGTGGGAGTCGCCGCGACGACACAATAATAATTGGAGTAGCAGTGTGCCGCGCGAATATTCGCCGCCACAATCGCATCGCTATCGAACACCGTCGCCGCCACCGTCGTCGTCGTCGTCATTACCACAACAACAAAAAACTGAAATATTAGAGACGAAGCCTCTGAATCCACCACCTGCCAATACGGATCACTTGTATCCGCTGCGATTCGGAAAACAGCCCAAGAAAAGAGCTATTGGTGAGTTTCTGCTCTGAAAATGAAATTCAAGCTGATTTTCAATATCAAATTCGAGTTCTGCGTGTGAAAATACCCCCAGCGAACTTTTTATTTCATTTTTAAATTGCAAAATTTCAATTTTTGCAGTACCTGAGCCGATTGTGCCGAATCCGGACAACAAGAAGAAGAAGCGTGCGAAACGTGCTCGTTCTGGCAAAAAGCACAAATTAGAGCAAGAGGCGCAACAATTGAAGCAAGAGAATGGTGGTGATGGTGCTGCTGAAGAGCTCATCCATCCACCACCACCACCACCGCCACCCGAAGAAACGGAATCCGAGACGAGCGATTCGCCGTCACCACCGCCGCCACCTGTCGGACACGCACCGCCCATCTTCGAGATCAACAAACCGCCCGCACCTCCGCCGTTGTCGACAGCACCGCCGTCGAATGGTGAGTGGTTTTTTTTGTTGCGAGTGGTTAGGGGAGATTTGGTGCGCCAAAATATATGAAATTTGAATTTTTGGCCTTTAGATAATGAAAAATTCCGACTTATATCGTCTAATTTGAAGATTTTGCGAAAAATGAAGCTGGATCAAGATTTGTTTTGATCTAAATTGAATTTTTGGTTAATTTTTATATTAAAATCTTATTTTACGGGTCAAATAATCTCATCGCTCTATTGATAATCTATAAGATTTTTCACTGAAAATGAAATTCAAGTTGATTTTCAATATCAAATTCGAATTATACGTGTAAAACTACTCTAGGGAAGTTTTTTAAATTTATGGTTTCTTCATTCCGGCAAATTTATTTTCAAGACTAATACCTTGTTTTTTCTCAGTACCACTACCTGTACCACCACCACCGCCACCAACAACATCAGCCACTGCCACATTCTCGACCCTCCTCCTACCACCACCACCACCTCCGCCACCAGATGTTCAACTTGCCGCCGCCGCCGCCAACAACAACAACAACAACAATGCTCTCGCCCCACCCATGATGCCAATGTATGAATCGGCGCCGCCGCCACCAATAATGCATCACCAACAAAATCAGCAGCAGCAGCAGCAGCAGCAGCAGCAAAATCAACACCACCAGAACAATTATCGGGCAATGCCGACGTCGTCGGACACGGAATGGACATCGGAATGGTCATCGTCCGAATGGACACCACCGCCACCAATGCATCAACAACAACAACAGAATAATTATGGACCACCAAGAGGCGGAGGACCTTCACCACAAATGTGGAGAGGTGGAAGTAATGGTGTGGGACCATCACCATCACAATCAATGATGAGAGGACCACCACCATCACAGATGATGAGAGGAGGACCACCACCAAGATTAAATGGAGGAGGAAGCATAGGTGGATTCAGAGGAAATTCGAATTTGATGAGTGGAGGAATGATGTCAGGGAATCATATGCAACAACAACACCAACAGCAACAACCTCGATTCTTTGGAGGTGAGTAGTTTTAACGTTGAAAATCAAAAAAAAAGTGGAATCCTGAATGTTTTTGGCTCCAAAAGTGGCATTCTTAAAAATATTTCTAAAGAAATCTTGAATTCCCGAAAAAATTCTGAAACGAAAAAGTTGTTTCATTAGCATAGCAGAACATTTTTACCAGTTTTGTCTGAAATTTGAAAGATCAATTTCTAAATTCAGTTTCAGCTAGAAATTTCAGATTAAACATCATATTTCGGCTCCAGTAACTTTGAAGCTCTGAAAACCTAGAAAACTGAGATAAATATTGAAATTTTTAAAGTTGTGAGCTTGGATTTTAGATATATTAAATCTTTTTTTTTGGTAACGAAAATTTAAGTTGGGGGTTCAAAAATGAGATTTTTGATGTAAGAATAATTTTTAACACAAAAATTGATCATAAATCTCGTTCAAAAAATTCAAAATTTGTAGAATTACCCAGAATTTTCGAATACTTCTTCAAGAATCAGATTTTTGAGAGCCGAATTTGAATTTTTTGGTAGAATCTTTATTGATTTTTTTCTGAAATATTTCCAAAATTCATGTCGAATTTGAAAATTGTGTTCAATAATCGAATTCTGAGAAAAAAAAAGAAAATTTTGAACAAAATTTAGTTCAGGATTTGAAAAAAATACCTCCAATACAGGAAAATGTGAATTCAATTGCTAGAAACCTAATATTTCATCTAGAAAACAGTTCAATATATTCTGAATTCTTGAATTTAACTCAGAATCAGAATTTTTTTGTAATATATCTAATTCTTGCTTCAAAAATTGTCTGAATTTTTAATTTCCCAAAAAAGTCAATTTTTAAAATGCCAAAACTGAAAAAAAGCTAATTTTGAACATGAATAGTATTCAAAAATCCATATAAAATATTGAGAAGTTGTAGAAATATCCAATATTTTCAAAGAATTTACAAATTTTCTTTCTGAACTTCAAATGCAGAATTAAAAATTTTTTTTCCAAAATCGGAAAATCTGAACTTTTTCGCCTTCAAAACTAATCAGTATAATTGAATTTTTTCAGACGCTCCTCGAAACATCAATCAAAATCGTGGAAATTGGCGTGGCGGCAACGGTCCACCACGTGGTGCACGCGGCAACGGTCGTGGCCACAACAATGGTGGATATTGGTGAATAATGACGATGATGATGATGATAATAATAATAATAAACTCGTACTCGTTTAGATGATAGACACAACCAGGTTCTCGATTTTAAGCTTATTTTTCCTCAGGTTTTTTCCCCGTTTCTTACTCGCCCTATTTCCCAAATGTTCTTTTTTCTGAAATAGGTGTTTAATCTATAATGAATACGTGTACTATATAGAGGATTTTTCTATGTTTTTTCTTACTGCAAGTTTTTCCTCTTTTTTTTGCCGTCCGTTTTTTTTTTTGTTGAATTACTATTATTATCCCATTTTTTAATAAACTAGAGTGATGTTTTTTGAAATTTGAGAGCTCCATTTGCTGAAATGCCGCATCTGAAAATCGCCGTTGACTCGTCGCTTAATAATAAAGGTACTGTAGGTTATGGTAGGTTACTGTAGAAGGAAAAACATGTTTAGGGTCAAAGTTCAAAATTCGACAACAAGTTGGGTTGGAAATTGAGCAATGTGAGACTTTGATGAAGGTGAGATAATTCTAAGGTGTACTGTAGATGTCTACAGTACACCTTGTGACCTACAGTACTCCTACAGTAGCCCTTTTCAGGCTCTCAAATGGACCTACGAGTTTGTTCAATATCACAATCAAATTGGCCACATTATGCCGAATGGTACGGCTACAGGTGGGTGTACTGTAGTTTTTTTTGGGCGCCAAAAATGCGGCAAGGATTACTGTAGGTATGTTGGGCGATGTTCAGATGGGTCGAATCGATATGGCGTGTGGCAGGTTTCGGATGACACCGGATCGAGTGGAGGCGTTGAAATTCACCTATCCGACAGAGATTGAAGTTAATCAGGTGGGTCAGGAGAGACGCAGAGAGAAAAAGGAAGAGAGAGAGATAGGGGAGGTGTGAGAGACGCAGAGAAAAGAGAGAGTGAAAATTAGTTAGAGATGCAGAGAAAAAAGGAAAATAAATGAGCGAGAGACAATATGAGGATGAGAGACGTAGAGAAAACCTGATAGAAGAGAGTGTATAGAGACGGAGAGAGAAAAAGGAAGAGAGAGAGAGAGAGAGAGATAGGGGAGGTGTGAGAGACGCAGAGAACGAGAGACACATGAGAGATAGTGTTAGAAGGTGAGACATAGAGAAAAACTAATGAAACCAGAGATTAGATGGATATGAGAGACACAGAGAAACCAGAATAGAAGAGAGAGTATGCTAGGTAGAGAGACGCAGAGAAACAAAGAAGAAAGAGAGACATTACAAATATGAGAAGCGCAGAGAAACAGAGAAACCAGGGATATTGGTGTTATGAGAGACGCAGAGAAAAGAGAGAGTGAAAATTAGTTAGAGATGCAGAGAGAGAGAGAGAGAGAGAGAGAAAAATAAATGAGCGAGAGAGAATATGAAGATGAGAGACGTAAAGAAACCCTGATAGAAGAGTGTATAGAGACGGAGAGAGAAAAAGGAAGAGAGAGAGAGATAGGGGAGGTGTGAGTGACGCAGAGAAAAAAAACGAATGAAGCCAGAGATTATATGGATATGAGAGACACAGAGAAAACAGAGACAAGAGAGAGAGAAGCAGAGAAACCAGAATAGAAGAGAGAGAGAGTATGCTAGGTAGAGAGACGCAGAGAAACAACGAAGAAAGAGAGACAGTACAAATATGAGAAGCGCAGAGAAACAGAGAAACCAGGGATATAGGTGAAGATGAGAGACGCAGAGAGAACCTAATAGAAGAGAGTGAACTAGGTAGAAAGACGTAGAGAACGAGAGAAACTAGATTACTGTAGCTTTTGTGCCATCTACAGTACCTCGTTTTTTCCAGGTCTACCTGATCAATGACCCAAAAAAATCGGAAGATATTGGATTCTTATTCCGACCCTTCTCAACCTATATTTGGCTCCTTTTATCTGTCACAATTGTGGTTGTTTCGCTCATTTTCTTCGTGCTAAGAGTTGTTGAATTTTCGAGACACGATGAGACGATGTATTCGTGAGTTTTACTTATTTTTTTTTGTACAAAAAAAAATGGTTCTTGATAATGAAAAATGAAAAAAAAAAAATGAAAACCGCCCAATAGAGGAATCGAACACGCGACGTTCAGATTATGAGACGCGCGCGCTAACCAATACGCCAAGCGCTCATCTGTGTGCAGACACAGTTAATTGCATAGACTATCTTGTTGCAGATGTGTTCACACAACGATCGCTCAAATGCTATCATCGACATTCAATGTCGAGATTCGAATCCATCGAAAATCGACATTTTTCGCCTACCACGTGAATCAATTTATCGCTTTGTTCAAATCGAAATCGCTTCGATCGACGAGAAAAGTCGTCTTTCGAATAACATTTTCCCGAAATTTGAGAAAATCGATAAAATCTGAAATTTTCAGCTCTTCTCGGCGATCTGGTTGTTGGCCTGGTTTCACGTGTTTATCGATTATTATACGTCGGAATTGAGTGGAATGTTGGTGGTGTCGGATAAGAAACAGATGCCGTTTGATGATTTTTACGGATTTATACATCATTTGAGGCAAGTACTGTGGGGTTTGGCGGCAAAATTTGTTCGTTTTCAATTTCTCATCTTGTAGAGCACTATTGAAAACCTAGGAACCCAGATTTACAGCTTCAAATACCTATATATTTCATAACTCAGAAAAAAGTGTGCATTTTGTCGTCAGATATGGTGTTTCGGTTTGTTTCCAAAGTTTTGAGGTGAAAATTTGGATTCCTAGGTTTTTCGGGGTGCTGAAGACGATTAGCATATTGAAACTGTAGGTTACTAAGGTCTAATAGGTGGTTTTGAGAAAACTGTGCAATTTGTCGTAAGATATGGTGTTTTGGTTAATTTTCATGGTTTATAGGTGAAAATTGGGGTTCCTAGGTTTTTCGAGGTGCTGAAGACGATTAGCATATTAAAATTATAGATTACTAAGGTCTTTTAAGTGATTTTGAGAAAACTGCAATTTGTCGTAAGATATGGTGTTTTGGTTAGTTTTCATGATTTTTAGGTGAAAATTGGGATTCCTAGGTTTTTCGAGGTGCTGAAGACGATAAGCATATTAAAATTATAGATTACTAAGGTCTTTTAAGTGATTTTGAGAAAACTGTGCAATTTGTCGTAAGATATGGTGTTTTGGTTAGTTTTCATGATTTTTAGGTGAAAATTGGGATTCCTAGGTTTTTCGAGGTGCTGAAGACGATTAGCATATTAAAATTATAGATTACTAAGGTCTTTTGAGTGATTTTGAGAAAACTGTGCAATTTGTCGTAAGATATGGTGTTTTGGTTAGTTTTCATGGTTTTTAGGTGAAAATTGGGATTCCTAGGTTTTTCGGGGTGCTGAATACGATTAGCATATTAAAATTATAGATTACTAACGTCTAATAGGTAGTTTTTAGAAAACTGTGCAATTTGTCGTCAGATATGGTGTTTTGGTTTGTTTTCATGGTTTTTGGGTGAAAATTTGGGTTCCTAGGTTTTTCGAGATGCTGAAGACGATTAGCATATTAAATAAAGTACCATAGATTTTTCTTTAAAATGTGCGTGAAGACAGCAAAAAACGAAACCAGAAAGTATTATCAAAAATATTTTATGAAAAATAAAAAAAAAAAAAAAACAATTTAATGATTGTTTCTTGCATGTGTAGTGAGTGCCTTCAACGAATTGTTACCAAATTTCTGGAAAAATTCTCTTGAAAAATCAATAATTTAAAAAAATCACTCACCTTCGTTATGACGAGCCAAGAATTGAATGTTCTTATTTTTTTGGGTAATTAAGCAGAATAATTAGGAAAAAATAGGATAATTTTAGAAAAATAAAAATCAATTTGAGTAGTTTAGATACTCAGTATAATATATTTTGTGTATATAACAAAAAATATACACAAAAAAAAAATGAAAAATAGAGAGAAAGAGAACGCCGATGACACATAAAATTATCGATTTTTTGGGGACTTGATGGCGCCAAAAATTCAAGTTCAAAAAAATGACAAAGTACAGTACCATTAAAGTGTTACTGTAGATATAAAAATAGATATTATTGTAGTTGGTATTGAGTTACAAAAATTTATTAAAAATCATGATTTTTTCTGAATTTCACTGAAATATTCTGAAAATTTAGAAAAGTTTTTTTTCAAAATCTTGCTCACCTTCGAACTTATCGTATATTTTTGACTAATTGTGATCCAATTTTCCCAATTTTTTTTCTGAAAAAAAATTTTTTTTCTTAAAATATTACTGAAAATCTTGTTCATCTTTGCAGTCTTGCCCGAATTCTGGTATGTGACCTTAAAATTGGTAAGAAAAACTTGAAAAATTTGAAAAATATATAGATTTGAGTAGTTTAGATACTCTATTTAGTGTATATCACAAAAAAAATAGAAACAAATATAATGAAAATGAATGGGGACCGGATGCCTATGACTCATAAAACAACAAATAATATCGATTTTTGGGGGAGTGATGTTAGAAATTTTAAGATTTAAAGTAATGCATCATTTTCAGCACCTCAATGTACCCTAGTACACCAATTTTTATCTCAAAAATTACACCGAATATGACGACAAAATGCACAAAAAAATATAATGAAAATGAATGGGGACCGGATGCCTATGACTCATAAAACAACAAATAATATCGATTTTTGGGGGAGTGATGTTAGAAATTTTAAGATTTAAAGTAATGCATCATTTTCAGCACCTCAATGTACCCTAGTACACCAATTTTTATCTCAAAAATTACACCGAATATGACGACAAAATGCACAAAAAAATATAATGAAAATGAATGGGGACCGGATGCCTATGACTCATAAAACAACAAATAATATCGATTTTTGGGGGAGTGATGTTAGAAATTTTAAGATTTAAAGTAATGCATCATTTTCAGCACCTCAATGTACCCTAGTACACCAATTTTTATCTCAAAAATTACACCGAATATGACGACAAAATGCACAAAAAAAATATATGAAAAAAATTTTGTTTTTTTTTCAGAAAAGGAACCTATCGACTTTTGACCACGTCTCCGGACAGAATTCCAGAATGTCCTCCGGATATTTCTTCATCGATTTGTTCATCTTTATTTTCCGAAATTTTGTCGAAAAATCCGCCGGTTTTTGGGGATATCAGTCTGCTAAATGAACCGGAATTTGTGGGTAATGTGAGTTTTCAGAATGCATGCATGTTCCTTTAAAGTTATAGGTACTTAATATGAGAAACATCGAAAGATACGGGAAAATGCACAGTTTCTGAGAAGAATTGTCCTTTGAAAACTTCAATATTTTTTTTTGTTCATTTCAAATCAAATGTTTCAACTTTATAAAAATACAAAAACCACAGTAATCTATGTTCCTTTAAAAACAAAACTAGAAAAAAATATATAAAAAACATATTTGACACCGAAAAACAGTACCCCATGTCCCTTTAAAAAATATTTTTTTTTGACTTCAAAAAATAGTGTTTCAACTTTAAAAAAAATACAAAAACCACAGTAATCTATGTTCCTTTAAAAACAAAATTAGAAAAAAAATATTTGGCACCAAAAAAACAGTACCTCATGTCCCTTTAAAAATTCAAAAAAAAACTGTTTTTGTTGATTTCAAAAAAAATGTTTCAACTTTTTGAAAAATACAAAAACCACAGTAAGCTATGTCCCTTTAAAAATTTCACAAAAAATTCCCAAAATCTCCCAATTTTTCAGCAAAAAGTGCCCGTAGTAGGTTTCGGCTGGTATCCAGGTCAACGAATCTCCTCAAAATTCTCAATTTTCACTCAAGAAAGCTTCAAATCCAGTGTATGGCTCATCAAAGATTTCGCGGTGGGACCCATTTTTTTTCTGGAAAAAATCGATTTTCAAAATATTCAGGTCTGTCCCGCCGCATTCATAGTTCGCCCAAAATTTCCCTATTTGTCCGAGTTGAACGGGGCGATTATTAGGATTCTGCCAGCTTTTGCGGTGGGTTTTACCAGGGTTACTGTAGGTACCAAATTTGGACACGTAGGACGGTCTTGAAGGGATAGGGGTACTGTATACCAAAGCTTACTGTATCTTAACTACATTAGTGATATACCGTTATTAAATCGGCCTTCTGAAGCCTTCTGAATCATTGTGAATCCTTCTGAAGCCTTCTGAATCCTTCTGAATCCTTCTGAATCCTTCTGAAGCCTTCTGAATCCTTCTGAATCCTTCTGAATCCTTCTGAATCCTTCTGAATTCTTCTGAAGCCTTCTGAATCCTACTGAATCCTTCTGAATTCTTCTGAAGCCTTCTGAATCCTTCTGAATTTTTCTGAATCCTTCTGAATCCTTCTGAATCCTTCTGAATCCTTCTGAACTCTTCTGAAGCCTTCTGAATCCTTCTGAATCCTTCTGAATCCTTCTGAAGCCATCTGAATCCTTCTAAATTCTTCTGAATCCTTCTGAATCCTTGTGAATCATTGTGAATCCTTCTGAATGCTTCTGAATCTTTCTGAATCCTTCTGAAGCCTTCTGAATCCTTCTGACACCTTCTGAACTTTTATGAAGCCTCTGAGTCCTCCTGAATTCTTCTGAATTCTTTTGAACCCTTCTGAATCCTTCTGAATCCTTCTGAAGCCATCTGAATCCTTCTAAATTTTTCTGAATCCTTCTGAATCCTTGTGAATCATTGTGAATCCTTCTGAATGCTTCTGAATCTTTCTGAATCCTTCTGAAGCCTTCTGAATCCTTCTGAATCCTTCTGAATCCTTCTGAATCCTTCTGAATCCTTCTGAATTCTTCTGAAGCCTTCTGAATCCTACTGAATCCTTCTGAATCCTTCTGAATCCTACTGAATCCTTCTGAATCCTTCTGAAGCCTTCTGAATCCTTCTGACACCTTCTGAACTTTTCTGAATTCTTTTGGATCCTTCTGAATCCTTCTGAATCCTTCTGAATCCTTGTGAATCCTTTGGAATTCTTCTAAAGCCTTCTGAATTCTTCCGAATTCTTCTGAAGCCTTCTGAAGCCTTCTGAATCCTTGTGAACCCTTCTGAATCCTTCTGAATCCTTCTGAACTTTTATGAAGCCTTCTGAATCCTCCTGAATTCTTCTGAATCCTTCTGAATCCTTCTGAATCCTTCTGAATTCTTCCGAATTCTTCTGAAGCCTTCTGAAGCCTTCTGAATCCTTGTGAACCCTTCTGAATCCTTCTGAATCCTTCTGAACTTTTATGAAGCCTTCTGAATCCTCCTGAATTCTTCTGAATCCTTCTGAATCCTTCTGAATCCTTCTGAATTCTTCTGAAGCCTTCTGAATCCTTCTGAATTTTTCTGAATGCTTCTGAATCCTTCTGAATCCTTCTGAATCCTTCTGAACTCTTCTGAAGCCTTCTGAATCCTTCTGAATCCTTCTGAATCCTTCTGAATTCTTCTGAAGCCTTCTGAATCCTACTGAATCCTTCTGAATTCTTCTGAAGCCTTCTGAATCCTTCTGAATTTTTCTGAATGCTTCTGAATCCTTCTGAATCTTTCTGAATCCTTCTGAACTCTTCTGAAGCCTTCTGAATCCTTCTGAATCCTTCTGAATCCTTCTGAATTCTTCTGAAGCCTTCTGAATCCTACTGAATCCTTCTGAATCCTTCTGAAGCCTTCTGAATCCTTCTGAATTTTTCTGAATGCTTCTAAATCCTTCTGAATCCTTCTGAAGCCTTCTGAATCTTTCTGAATCCTTCTGAATTCTTGTGAATCCTTTGGAATTCTTCTAAAGCCTTCTGAATTCTTCCGAATTCTTCTGAAGCCTTCTGAAGCCTTCTGAATCCTTGTGAACCCTTCTGAACCCTTCTGAATCCTTCTGGATCCTTCTGAATCCTTTCGAATACCGCCACTGTAGTCTAGATACAGTAAACTTTAGTACAAAATAATATACAGTACCCCTATCCCTTCAAGACCATCGACAACCACTACACACCCTCCTACCCAGTCCTCTCCCTCTTCGAAAAACCCGCCAAATCCTCGTTCACCCTCAATCAACTCTCATCAATCTTCGTTTTCCATTTCGCCGCCTCATTTTTAGCCTCAATGATTCTATTGGCTGAAATTATCATGGGTAGGTGACCTCTGAAAATCTGAAATTCCAGAAAATCTAAAACTTTCAGTCAAATTCGACATGTCCCGCTCGGCAGGAGGTTGAAACTTGACAAAAAACACAAAAAAAAAACATTTTTTTCAAATGATAACAATTTTTGATTTATTGGAAATGACAATGTTTGATTTTTTGTACAATTTCGTTCTTTTTTGTTTTTTTGTTCATGTCAAAGATCACTGAAACTACAGTACCCCTAGTAGACACCTACAGTACCTCTAGGGGTACCTAAGGTCCCCCAAACAATTGGTCTTTAATACACTTCTCTTACCGTCAAAAGTTATGTCTCCCATTCTTGTGCACCCTATACCTACAGTACCCCAGATGCCTTCTTCAGTAGTACTGTAGACCTCTACAGTAATCCTAGTAGACACCTATAGTAGTCCTATAAGGGACCTACAGTACCCCTAGGGGTACCTATGGTCCCCCTAACAAGTTGGTCAAGAATTTTTTTTCTCTTATCATCAAAAGGCAGAGCTGTTGAAATGGAATGTACCCCAGATGGGCATTTTCCCAGTTTAAATGGGAAAAATGAGTAAAATTGTTCACGTGGGAAAATCCCAGATAAACATTACCATCCCATGGGAGCCCAGGTGGGCTTCTTTTTTCTTTCATTTCTTGAAAAAATGCGACTTTTTTATGAAATGAACAAAAAACGACAAATTCGTCAGAAAAAAAAATACAAAACGTGAACTTTTTCTACATTTTTGGAATTATATTTCCCACCTGGGAAAGCCCAGCCCACCCCAGTTTATCTGGTCATTTCTCGAAGTGGGGTGGGATGGAATGGGCATTTTTATCTGGGCTATCTGGAGCCCACATTTTGCCCATTTCAACAGCTCTGTCAAAAGGTATGTTTCCCATTCTTGTGTACCCCAATACATACAGTAGTACTACAGTACCCAGATGCCTTCTCCAGTAGTACTGTAGATCTCTACAGTAATCCTATAAGTGACCTACAGTACCCCTAGGGGTACCTAAGGTCCCCCAAACAGCTGGTCATTAATACACTTTTCTTATTATCAAAAGGTATGTTTCCCATTCTTGTGTACCCCAATACATACAGTAGTACTACAGTACCCAGATGCCTTCTCCAGTAGTACTGTAGATCTCTACAGTAATCCTATAAGGGACCTACAGTACCCCTAGGGTAAGGTCCCCCAAACAGCTGTTCATTAATACACTTTTCTTATTATCAAAAGGTATGTTTCCCATTCTTGTGCACCCTATACCTACAGTATTCCTACAGTACCCCAGATGCCTTCTCCAGTAGTACTGTAGATCTCTACAGTACCCCCAGTAGTCACCTACAGTAGTCCTATAAGGGACCTACAGTACCCCTAGGGGTACCTAAGGTCCCCCAAACAGCTGGTCATTAATACACTTCTCTTATCATCAAAATGTATGTCTCTTCTTCATTCTTGTGTACCCCAATACATACAGTAGTACTACAGTACCCCAGATGTCTTCTCCAGTAGTACTGTAGATCTCTACAGTACCCCTATTAGTGACCCACAGTAACCCGCGACCCCCAAAATTTGAGAATAACCCTAGTATCTTTTGTCTCCCCAAGTTCAATCCACCAAATTTTCAAAAATCGAAAAGACGACGTGATAACAATAGTCTTCATCTTCAAAAAAACAACACACACATACACTTTGTAAATATATATATATATATATATATATACATACATGTATGTATGACAGAAAAAAACGAGAGAGACAGAAAAATGACAAGTTCGCTTCGAGTGACGTACGATTTTCGCGTTCTTTCAAATGTTTTTTTTTGCGTTTTCCCGTCGTCTCTATCAGCAGGAGAGGAACCATCTGATCGCGATGGATTTTAAACCCTTTTTGAACCGAGGACATACACGGGTGCTTATTGTCTCTTTAAAGCAACATAGACATCTCATCTAACCCCAGATTTTTATGTGACCATCTTGTAGAGCACCCTTGATAACCTAAGAACCCAGATTAAGAGCTCCTAATACTGAAGAGTACTGTAATTAAAATAGTTATAAATAAAGTGTGCATTTTATCGTGAGGTGTGGTGTTTCTCTCATTTTCATTGATTTTAAGAGAGATAAAAACTTTTGTTTTTTAAAGGTTTTTTAAGGTGCTCATAATAATGCAGAGCTTTTAAATAAATACTCAACAACCAGGTCACCTCAAATTCTAGACGATTACTGTAGTTTCCGAGAAAAGTGCATTTTGTCGTAAGATGTGGTGTTTTGGAGATTTTTTGAATACAAATTTTTGTTTTTCTAGATCTTAAAGAAGTTCTTGAGTTCAGTTTTCT
Organism: Caenorhabditis sp. 38 MB-2015; assembly: GCA_900536415.3. NCBI lineage: Eukaryota > Metazoa > Nematoda > Chromadorea > Rhabditida > Rhabditidae > Caenorhabditis > Caenorhabditis quiockensis. The sequence goes on from LR548784.1 coordinate 268,519, forward strand.
TTGTATAATATACTTTATATAATATATACCACAAAAAAAATTTTTTTTTTGCCTTAAAGGAGCATAGACATCTTATCCAACCCCAGATTTTTATGTTCTCATCTTGTAGAGCACCCTTGATAACCCAGGAACCCAGATTACCAGCCCCTGATACCCAAAGATACTGTAGCTACAGTACCCAAGGGAAAAGTGTGCATTTTGTCGTAGGATATGGTGTTTTGGTTCATTTTCATGGTTTTTAGGTGAAAATTTGGGGTCATAGGTTTTCCGGGGTGCTGAACACGATAATCATGTCTAAATTAAAGATTTCTGATGATTTTTAGGTGTTTTCAATGAAAATGTGCATTTTTGTCGTGAGATATGGTGTTTTGGTTAGTTTTCATAGGTCCTAGGTTTTCCGGGGTGATGAACATGATAAAAATTGTTGAAAAATTGAATGAAACACTATATCTTACGACATATTGCACACTTCCCACCAAACTACACAGCTGACCGTGTTGCTTTAAAGATCAAAGTTGATTCTATCTTATCGATGAAGCATAGTGTAACAATTGAGAAGAACGAATATATTTATTTATTTATTATGAGATCAAAATAGAGGGAAAAACTCGTAGCAAAATTGGAAATAATAAAACCCGCAACAAATGTAGAAAATAAGTTATATTTAGACCATGAAACTGGCCAAGTCATTGGTGGTTAATTGGCGTTGTTGTTGGAGGCGAAGTAAAGCTTCTTCGTAGGTTGGTGGTTGAACTTCGATCGCCATTACCTGAAGAAAAGAAAAAAATGCTCTGACAGCGAGGGGGATTGAACCTGCGACCTAGGGAATGCACGCGCACACCGCCTTAGACCACTACACCACACAGGCAACTATGAGAGAGGAGACTAATTGCATAGACATACCTGATTGTAAGCTGGCGGTGGTTTGCTATAAGCTCGCAAATTCAATTGTTTTATAATATCAAACGTCGTTGAGAACATTGTATGAATCTCCAAGATGAATAGAATTATTGAAACAGTCAGCCACGCGAAAATATAAGAATTTGCCCGAGTTTCAGCCATTTGCAAGCCATAAAACAAGGCAGAAGACGATAAAACTATCTGGAATTTTGAAAATTGTTTTCTTTTTTTCGGGAGAAATTAAAGGTTACCTTGAGCAAAACATTTGGCGACAAAAAAACTGGTCGAAAATTGTATAATCCATACATTGACAAGAACACAACAATCGTATTCACAAAGAATAAAAGTAGAGTTAACTAAGAGAAAATAATTTTTTTTAAAGGAACATGGATGTTTCACTCACATTTGAATCCTCACCGCAAACTTCGAGTGTTAAAATAACGCTATTGACAAAGTTGATCATTACTAGCATTAGAAGGCACATTCGCGATTGGAATATTTTTCGCTGCGATCGCAGCCAGTTGTGTACACGAAATCTTGTTGAATGATCCATTTTTTTTTAATTCTGAAAAAGAAAAAAGTGCTTGAAGTACGAAAAAATTGTATTTTATCAACTAAACTAACTAATACGACAAAAAATAAAAATAAAAAGATTATGTTGGCAACGGGGATCGAACCTAGGTGAGAGGTATAGAGGGCGCGCGCGCCTTAGACCACTAAGCCAAAGGTGCTAATGGGAAAGGGAAAGGGTTTTACATAGAAGTGTTCGGTGTTTTGAAAAAAATAAGAAGATAATTTCAAAGAAAAACTATGATATAAAAAGAATTGACAATCAAGTTTTATTGAAAAAGTTTACTTCCCCCCTCCCCACTCACTAAATTCGCGGAATTCGGAGATTTATATAGCACAAAACGTCAAAAAGAAAAACCTAGGCGTCACATGAGAACCTTTACTTTCAGCTGTTGTTATTTTCGCATGAAAATATGAAAATAACAAAGCAAAGCAAGAAAAAACTAATTTTGATACTTCAAAAAGTACTGTCAAAGTGCCAAAAACAACACACACAAAATGATAAGGGAGAAGAAGAGGAACAATATTGCGACCGGGAGAAAAGTGGGCGGAGACTGGGAAAAACGACCATTTTTGATCTTGGGAGGTGATTGCAAACTTATTACTGGTTTTTGAGAAAAAAAGTGTGCATTTTATCGTAAGATTTGAGGTGAACATTGGACAAACACCATATCTTACGACAAAATTCACACTTTCTTTGAGAACACCTAAAAATCATTAGTAACCTCTAATTTAGATATTATTATCGTGTTCAGCACCCCGAAAAACGTAGAATCCCAATTTTTCACGTTAAAATCACCAAAACACCATACCTTACGACAAAATGCACACTTTTCCCTTGAGTACTGTAACTACAGTATCTTTGGGTATCAGGGGCTGGTGATCTGGGTTACTAGGTTATCAAGGATGCTCTACAAGATGAGAACATAAAAATCTAGGGTTAGATGAGATGTCTATGTTCCTTTAAGGCGAAAAAAAATGAATTTTTGTGGTATATAATATATAAAATATATTATACAAAGAAAACTGAACTCAAGAACTTCTTTAAGATCTAGAAAAACAAAAAATTGTATTCAAAAAATCTCCAAAACACCACATCTTACGACAAAATGCACTTTTCTCGGAAACTACAGTAATCCTCTAGAATTTGAGGTGACCTGGTTGTTGAGTAGTTATTTAAAAGCTCTGCATTATCATGAGCACCTTAAAAAACCTTTAAAAAAACCAAAGTTTTTATCTCTCTTAAAATCAATGAAAATGAGAGAAACACCACACCTTACGACAAAATGCACACTTTATTTATAACTATTTTAATTACAGTACTTTTCAGTATTAGGAGCTCTTAATCTGGGTTCTTAGGTTATCAAAGGTGCTCTACAAGATTCAATTATAAAAAACAATGCTCAACATAGGTGATTATGCTCCTTTAAAATCATGTAATGCACTTTTTTTTTGAGAATGACACAATAGGGAGTTCAGTGCACTTCTTAGAGATTACTAATTTGTACTATAGGTACCTAGATATTTTCTCAAAAGTGAAAAACAAAATTTCCCAGGTATTTCAAGAAGCCTCATCATAATAACAATAACAATAAAAGAGAAAAATGACGACAAAACATCAAAAGAAGCGCAATAAATTCACGATAATTAGATATAATATAAAATATATGTATTCATTTGATTATATACGAAAAACTGGTTGGTGAAAATTTTCTCTCATCTGAAAATTCTTTTTTGTGTAAAAACTAAACTGACTAATTAGATCTTGTCTTAAGACAACGAAGGGAAACTCCTACGAGACATGTGTGTCTAATTGTTTACTTCAAAAAACATGTCAAAAAGTTTTCCCTTTTTTTTACATTTTTAATATGAAAGTCCGTGCAACATTGGTTTTTGATTTGAATAATAAATATAGTGCAGAAAGAAAAAGGAAAAAAAAGAAATCGACAATAGCCGGGATCGAACGCACGCCACTCAATTAATAACTCAGCGCGCTACCACTACGCCACACATCCACACAATCGCTGCAGGCTGCATTGCTTACAAGTAAACCGCGACAAAAAAGTGTAAAGACGCCTGCCTAAAAGCTAAAGGGGGGAAATTGAGTTTTCTCCGAAAAATGAACATGACATTCCTAGAAAAGGGGCGAGGATACACAAAACATACATGTTCCTTTAAATAGTAGAAATCATAAGGTGTCAATAATAAATTATGCAAGGAAGATAGATAGACATGTTTTTTGTTTGGTTTGGTTGAAAAAAGAAGAACTGGAATTTTTGTTCCTACAAAAAAAATTATATTTTTGAGTTTTCTACGCCTTCGGTTTCGAGTCAATTAAAGATCACTTCATCTCATTTCAGTGTAAATTCAAATTCCCGCCAATGATCGTGCTTTTACGCTGTCTGCGTCTCTCATCTCGCCATTATCTCTAAACCTGATCTTCCAAAGATGAACCACTTTCACTTATGCAGAAAGATCAGAGTTGAAATCTCGTTTTTTTCTTAGTTTTTTTGTTGTTGTAAAAATTTATGTAAAACTGTACTTTACAACAACAACAAAATGGAAAACATCTGATTTAATTAATTCCCCTCGATTTGTTAGGGTAAGAGATGTTTCATTTTGGCGATATTCTTGAGGAACTATAAAAAACTGTGCAATTTGTCGTAAGATATGGTGTTTTGTCAAACACTCATCGTCTTCAGCAACCCGAAAAACCTCAGAAAACCTGGATTTCCACCCTAAAATCACAAAAAATGAGAAAAACACCACATCTTACGACAGAATGCACAATTTTTTCGAAATCATCTAAAAATCATCAGAAATCTTTAATTTAGATATGATTATCGTGCCCCGAAAAACCTAGGACCCCAAATTTTCACCTCAAAATCCCAAAAAATGAGAAAAAACACCATATCCTACGACAAAATGCACACTTTCATCAAAAACACCTAAAAATCATCAGAAATATTCAATTTAGGTATAATTATCGTGTTCAGCACCCCGAAAAACCTAGGACCCCAAATTTTCACCTCAAAACCATAAAAATGAACCAAAACACCATATCTTACGACAAAATGCACATTTTCATTGAAAACACCTAAAAATCATCAGAAATATTCAATTTAGGTATAATTATCGTGTTCAGCACCCCGAAAAACCTAGGACCCCAAATTTTCACCTCAAAACCATAAAAATGAACCAAAACACCATATCCTACGACAAAATGCACACTTTCATCAAAAACACCTAAAGATCATCAGAAATATTCAATTTAGGTATAATTATCGTGTTCAGCACCCCGAAAAACCTAGGACCCCAAATTTTCATCTCAAAATCACAAAAAATGAGAAAAAAACACCATATCCTACGACAAAATGCACACTTTCATCAACAACACCTAAAAATCATCAGAAATATTCAATTTAGGTATAATTATCGTGTTCAGCACCGCGAAAAACCTAGGACCCCAAATTTTCACCTCAAAACCATAAAAATGAACCAAAACACCATATCCTACGACAAAATGCACACTTTCATCGAATACACCTAAAAATTATCAGAAATATTCAATTTAGGTATAATTATCGTGTTCAGCACCGCGAAAAACCTAGGACCCCAAATTTTCACCTCAAAACCATAAAAATGAACCAAAACACCATATCTTACGACAAAATGCACATTTTCATTGAAAACACCTAAAAATCATCAGAAATCTTTAATTTAGATATGATCATCTTGTTCAGCACCCCGAAAAACCTAGGACTTCAACTTTTCACCTCAAAACCATGAAAATGAACCAAAACACTATATCCTACGACAAAATGCACACTTTTCTTTGTGTACTGTAAGTACAGTATCCTAGGATATTAGAAGCTGTAAATCTGGGAACCTAGATTGTCAAGGGTGCTCTACAAGATGAGCACATGAAAATTGGGGTTGGATTAGGTTCTATGCCCCTTTGAAGTCACACAAGGGTTCCAGAACACCACATCTTACGACAGAATGCACAATTTTTTCGAAATCATCTAAAAATCATCAGAAATCTTTAATTTAGATATGATTATCGTGCCCCGAAAAACCTAGGACCCCAAATTTTCACCTCAAAATCAAAAAAATGAGAAAAAACACCATATCCTACTACAAAATGCACACTTTCATCAAAAACACCTAAAAATCATCAGAAATATTCAATTTAGGTATAATTATCGTGTTCAGCACCCCGAAAAACCTAGGACCCCAAATTTTCACCTCAAAATCACAAAAAATGAGAAAAAACACCATATCCTACGACAAAATGCACACTTTCATCAAAAACACCTAAAAATCATCAGAAATATTCAATTTAGGTATAACTATCGTGTTCAGCACCCCGAAAAACCTAGGACCCCAAATTTTCACCTCAAAATCACAAAAAATGAGAAAAAACACCATATCCTACGACAAAATGCACACTTTCATCAAAAACACCTAAAAATCATCAGAAATATTCAATTTAGGTATAATTATCGTGTTCAGCACCCCGAAAAACCTAGGACCCCAAATTTTCACCTCAAAATCACAAAAAATGAGAAAAAACACCATATCCTACGACAAAATGCACACTTTTCTTTGTGTGCTGTAAGTACAGTATCCTAGGATATTAGAAGCTGTAAATCTAGGAACCTAGATTGTCAAGGGTGCTCTACAAGATGAGCACATGAAAATTGGGGTTGGATTAGGTTCTATGCCCCTTTGAAGTCACACAACGGTTCCAGAACACCATATCTCACGACAAAATGCACACTTTCTCAAAAAAAACCTGTAAGATGTGAATAACATCGTATTCAGCACCCTGAAAAACCTAAGAACCCAATTTTTCACCTCGAAATCACAAAAACACTTTATCCTACGACAAAATTCACACTTTTCTTCGAGTACTGTAAGTACAGTAATCTAGGTATATAGAAGCTGTAAATCTAGGAACCTAAGTTTTCAAATGTGCTCTACAAGGTGAGCACATAAAAACCGGTAGTTAGATGAGGTGGCGATGTCCCTTTAAAACCACATAAAGTCTCCAGAACACCATATCTCACGACAAAATCCATTTTTTTTTCCCCGGCGAAAAATAGAAACACACAAGTATGTTCTATGCGATCTATACACGATTTTTCGAAATTTTGCGCAAACAAAAAGTGTGTATTTACCTCCCCTCCTCTTTGCACAACAATGACCAGACACATTGCTCTTCTCATTTTTTTCTTGATAAAATCCACAAAATCTCAAAGTCCTGCTTTCACCTGTCCAAATGGTGCCAATCCATTGGTCTCGAATAGTGGATCAAATGTGTTCTGCACCTCGGCTGGCACCAATTCCGATTGTCCCACGAGGTGAGCTAGCTCAAAATGGTTTGTTTGGCTCCAAAAAACTGGAGCACATTGCGGATACCTTTGAGCACAATTGTGCAAAATATGGGGCCAAACGGACCATTTTGAGCCGAGTTGTGATAATTTAACCAACAGTATACCGCAATTGTAGTCTAGATACAATAAACTTTGGTACCTTCTAGCTCAACATGCGTAACAGCGTCCAACTCCGCATCCGTGCTCATTTGCTGCTCACAAACCTCGACAATCACCCCAACATGTCCCAACAATGCGCTGGCTCAAACATCCACGTCTACAGGATATGTGGAATGCACCACGTCGAATCCGATCACCTGTTTGACTGGGTAGGAATCAGAATTTTCCCCCCAATTTTTGTTTTGCTGCTCGGCCAATTTGTCGAAATTTTGTAGCTCTATTTTGGTGTTTTTTTTTGGAAGTATATTTCTGTTGTTAGATCTATGGTTTTCCAAGAATTTCACTGTGCATTTTGTCGTAAGATATGTTGTTTTGCTAGGGTTTTTCTGCTCATTCTGTAGAGCACCGTTAAAACCCTAGAAACCCGAAAAATGTGCAATTTGTCGTAAGATATGGTGTTACGTTAGAAAATACACGAAATTCATGAGTTTTCTATGGTTTTATGATCCTACAGTTTTGAGCAAAAATGAGAAAAACACCACATCTTACGACGAAATGCACACTTTTTTTTGTAAAAATCCCAAAAAAATGAAGAAACACTTTGATTTGAGCAATTTTATTGTGTTCAGCATCCCGAAAAACATAGAAAACCTCAATTTTTAACCTAAAATCCTCAAAAATAAGAAAAACACCACATCTTACGACGAAATGCACACTTTTTTGTGTAAAAATCCCAAAAAAATGAAGAAACACTTTGATTTGAGCAATTTTATTGCGTTCAGCACCTCGAAAAACCTAGAAAACTCCAATTTTTCAACTCAGAACCATGAAAATTAGTCAAAACACCACATCTTACGACAAAATGCACAATTTTTTCTAAGTACTGTAAGTACAGTAATCCTAGGCTACAAACCTGGGTACCTAGGTTGTCAAGGGGTGTCTACAAGATGAGAAAAACCTGAGGTTGGATGAGATGGCTATGCTCCTTTAAAGTCACACAAGGGTTACCATATCCTACGACAAAATGCACAGTAATGCACGACTACTGTAGGTTGAGAAAAAGTGTGCATTATATCGTATTTCAGCTATCAATGTGTCACCAGTTCCAACGTTGCAAACGTGGCGATTTGTTGCTCCACATCCACGACGACCTCGGCGTGTCCCACCGATTTCACACCGGTCGTAGGCACCACCGGAGCGACGGTAAGTACTACAGTACTACCTAGAACACACCCTACCTGAGAAAAATGACAGATCTCATGCACCCCATCATCGTCGGGTTGTCCATCCGGTTCCACCTGCCTGCAGAGCACCCAAACATCCGCTTTCATTTGCTGTCGATCGTCGAATTCGCAACGAATCTGCTCGAACAATCAGAACGCGTTGATCACCAATGGCGCCATCGAACTCTGCACCACACCAGGCACCTCTTGCTCACAAACCGGATATACTTGTCAACTATCCGTCTTGCTCGCCTCCTATGTTTGTTGTGGGACCGGGAGCACAACCAGCATCGGGACGAGATGCCTAGATGATCGACCAACTTACCAACAAATCGAAGGGGTTACCTTCACCTGCGAGATCAATAGCGCCACTACAGGGTGTCCTAGTGGATATGACTGCGCGGCTTCAGACGATCCACTCGTCGATGTCTGCTGCCTCACCGGTTCCACACCAATCCCCGAGAACCTATCGTGCCCGTCTGGTTGGAATGCGTACCGCAACGAGGTTGACATGTCGATCCGAACATGCTCCGCTGTTATGGATATGAGTTGCCCTGTTGGGTTCTCATGTGCTCCTAGCTCTTCGTCACAAACCACTTTTCTATGTTGCCGTTTGGCCAGCGCCTTGGTGTGTATTAATGGCAACACCCTTCTGGTGAATGGTGCACCAAAACTGTGCTCACCCTCTTCAATGTCACAGTGCCCTTATAATTATTCTTGTCAACAGAGTATCAATGTAAGTTACACAGGGAGGGAATTATTGATTTTTAAGTTTTTTTTTACAGCCAACAGTCACCGTATGTTGCTCAAACTAAAAACCGTTTATTCTGAATGAGTATGAATCAAAATAAAAAATTTACATGCACATATTGTTTCTTTAACACCGTCTTGATCTCCTCGACATGTTCAGGGCCACGTGTCTCGAGAACCACGTTGACTTTGATGTCGTGGAAAATGTCCCTGATGGATGCGCCAAGATGGGCAAGTGTGGTGGTGAGTTCGGCGATACCACCAGGGCGATCGGAGACGACGACTTCGAGACGGACGAGACGGCCATCGACGGCTAGACCGCGTTCGATACTTCGGCCAAGGACGGTGGTGTCGATGTTGCCGCCAGAGAGGATGGAGACGACTCTGGAAAATTATATATGATTCTGGAGGGTTTCAGAATCGTCCCAGAGGATTCAGAAGATCTTAGAAGGCTTATTCTAGAAGCTACGAGTGGTCTGAGAAGATTCAGAAGGTTCTGGATGCTTTCAAGAGGCTTCTCAAGGTCTCAGAAGCTTTCGAAGATCCGAAAAATGGCTCCAGAAGGTTGTCAGATGCTTCAGTAGATCTCCAAAAGATTCAGGAATTTTCAAAGACTTCAGAATCTATCACTGTTTCAGACCTTTTCAAAAGGATTCAGAAAGATTTGAAAAACATCAGAAGTCCCTCTAGAAGGTTGTAGATGGTTACAGAATTCTCTTAGAAGATTCAGAAGGCTTCAGAAGATTTTGAAGAAGCTAAGAGTGGTCTCGGAAGATTCAGAAGGTTTCGGATGACGTTGGAGGGTTTCAGAAGGATTCAGGGAGATTTTAAGAATACCAGAAGGCTTTGGATTGATCTAGATGATTCTACAGGGCTTCAAAAGACTGTTTCGAGATTCAAGAGGCTCTTGAGAATATTCTGGAGTGGTCTAGGAAGTCTGAAGGATTCAGATGACTTTAGAGCAGCTTCAGAAGGGATCTATTAGTTCTCCACAAGACTCATAAAGATAAAGAAGGTTTCAGTAGGTTCCAAAAAATTTCAGAAGAGATCAGAAGCTTTGAGCTAATTTCAGATGTCTTCATAGGAATTCAGAAGTTACCACAGCGTTTCAGAAGCTTTCCAATGTCCCAAAAATAGCTCCAGAAGGTTGTCAGATGCTTCAGTAGATCTCCAAAAGATTCAGGAATTTTCAAAGACTTCACAATCTATCACTGTTTCAGACCTTTTCAAAAGGATTCAGAATGATTTGAAGAACATCAGAAGTCCCTCTAGAAGGTTGTAGATGGTTACAGAATTCTCCTAGAAGATTCAGAAGGCTTCAGAAGATTTTGAAGAAGCTAAGAGTGGTCTAGGAAGATTCAGAAGGTTTCAGATGACGTTGGAGGGTGTTAGAAAGATTCAGGGAGATTTTAAGAAGATACCAGAAGACTTAAGGTTACTCTATATGATTCTACACGATTTCAAGAAGCTTCAGAAAGATTCAGAATGTAGTACATACAGTTTCAACCCTTTCTAAATGGAGTCAGAATGATTTGAAGAACATCAGAAGTCCCTCTAGAAGGTTGTAGATGGTTACAGAATTCTCCTAGAAGATTCAGAAGGCTTCAGAAGATTTTGAAGAAGCTAAGAGTGGTCTAGGAAGATTCAGAAGGTTTCAGATGACGTTGGAGGGTTTCAGAAGGATTCAGGGAGATTTTAAGAATACCAGAAGGCTTTGGATTGATCTAGATGATTCTACAGGGTTTCAGAAGCCGGTTCCGGGATTCAAGTGGCCTTCGAGAATATCCTGGAGTGGTGTAGGAAGTGTGAAGGATTCAGATGACTCACCTCTTCCCCTTCAATTCTGGCACCTTATTCGACAAAATCGCAGCCAACCCCACCGCTCCGCCACCTTCCACAACAGCTTTCTCCACTTCCATCAATCTCAAAATACTTAGAGCAATACTCTCCTCATTCACCAGAATCATTTTATCAACATGGTGCTTCGCTGTTTCCAACGAGTTGCAACCCACTGTAGGCACTGCTAGTCCATCTGCGAATGATCGTCGGTTTTTCATTTTGACAGGCTTGCCAGCTTTAAGAGCTTCACTGAATGATGGACACGCTTCTGTTTCGATGCCATAGATCTTCACAGTTGGTTTGACTGTTTTGACAGCAACTGTGATGCCAGCAAGAAGGCCACCTCCTCCAACAGGAACGAGGATTGCATCAACATCGGGGACTTGCTCCAGAATCTCACATCCCATAGTACCTTGACCGGCAAGAATATCAACAGCGTCATATCCATTGATATATTTAAGATTGTTCTCAGCGCCATGTCTCAAGGCAAATTCCTTAGCTTGGAGAATCGTTTCACCTTCCAGAATCACGTTGGCTCCGAGGCTTTGACAGAATTGAATCTTCATCAATGGTGCAATAACTGGCATCACCACAGTTACCGGTATCCCCATTTGTTGTCCATGATAACTGAGAGCTAGGGCGTGGTTTCCAGATGACGCGGCTATCACACCACATCGCTTGTGCTCTGCTGTGAGCTTTGAGAGAGCATATCGCGCACCTCGCTCCTTAAAACTCCCAGTGACTTGGAGGTACTCTTTCTTGAAATAGAGATCCATCTCGCACTTCTGAGACATTTGCCAAGATCTCTAAAAAACAACCCATGACGTTGACGTTTTAGAATCTTTGAAGCTCACCTCACAAGGAGTCCTTCTCACTATATTCTCAAGATTTTGAGCTGCTCTTAAAATATCCGGATAGGTGACTTTTTTCGGGTCATCAGGGTTGCATTCAGGGTCGAACGATGCTTCATTCATAGTGTAAGACATTCTAAAATGCTCCAAGAGCACATATTTATAGTGGTTGAGAAGTACATATTATTTGCTTTGCCGGATGTTTTTACCATGATTTTGTCATTGATAACTTGTCAATTATAATTGACGTCAAACAATGATGTGAAAATTAAAAAAAAAAAAAACAACAACTCGTCACAGTGAGGAATCGAACCAGCGTCTCTCTACTTGCGACTCAGGCCTACTAACCACTACACTATGGTGTACACATCTCGCTGCCTGGTTAATATCATATATAAGAAAGAGGAAAATCTTGCCAAACAGTTTGCAGATAACATAACCCGTAGGTAGCTTTTATCAAAAGGCACATTCAAATTTAATTGTTTATTGAATAAAATGCAAAGCAAAAAAAATGCATCAGTGCAAAACCACATTCTCATACAGTTTCTTCAACGCCGTCTCGATCTCCTCGACATGTTCACGTCCACGTGTCTCGACCACCACCTTGACTTTGACACTGAACACATCAGTCGAAATCCACGCGCGTTCGTGGAATATGTCTTTGATGGATGCGCCAAGATGGGCAAGTGTGGTGGTGAGTTCGGCGATACCGCCAGGGCGATCGGAGACGACGACTTCGAGACGGACGAGACGGCCATCGACGGCTAGACCGCGTTCGATACTTCGGCCAAGGACGGTGGTGTCGATGTTGCCGCCAGAGAGGATGGAGACGACTCTGGAAAATTATATATGATTCTGGAGGGTTTCAGAATCGTCCCAGAGGATTCAGAAGATCTTAGAAGGCTTATTCTAGAAGCTACGAGTGGTCTGAGAAGATTCAGAAGGTTCTGGATGCTTTCAAGAGGCTTCTCAAGGTCTCAGAAGCTTTCGAAGATCCGAAAAATGGCTCCAGAAGATTGTCAGATGCTTCAGTAGATCTCCAAAAGATTCAGGAATTTTCAAAGACTTCAGAATCTATTACTGTATCAGACCTTTTCAAAAGGATTCAGAAAGATTTGAAAAACATCAGAAGTCCCTCTAAAAGGTTGTAGATGGTTACAGAATTCTCCTAGAAGATTCAGAAGACTTCAGAAGATTTTGAAGAGGCTAAGAGTGGTCTAGGAAGATTCAGAAGGTTTCAGATGACGTTGGAGGGTGTTAGAAAGATTCAGGGAGATTTTAAGAAGATACCAGAAGACTTAAGATTACTCTATATGATTCTACACGATTTCAAGAAGCTTCAGAAAAATTCAGAATGTAGTACATACAGTTTCAACCCATTCTAAATGGGTTCAGAAAGATTTGAAAAACATCAGAAGTCCCTCTAGAAGGTTGTGGATGGTTACAGAATTCTCCTAGAAGATTCAGAAGGCTTCAGAAGATTTTGAAGAAGCTAAGAGTGGTCTAGGAAGATTCAGAAGGTTTCAGATGAAGTTGGAGGGTTTCAGAAGGATTCAGGGAGATTTTAAGAAGATAACAGAAGGCTTTGGATTGCTCTAGATAATTCTACAGGGTTTCAGAAGCTGGTTCAGGGATTCAAGAGGCTTCATAGAATATTCTAGAGTAGTCTAGGAAGTGTGAAGGATTCAGATGACTCACCTCTTCCCCTTCAATTCTGGCACCTTATTCGACAAAATCGCAGCCAACCCCACTGCTCCGCCACCTTCCACAACAGCCTTCTCCACTTCCATCAATCTCAAAATACTTAGAGCAATACTCTCCTCATTCACCAATATCATCTTATCCACCAAGCTCTTGGCGGTTTCCAATGAATTCCCTCCAACTGTCGGCACTGCTAGTCCATCTGCCACTGAACTTCGATTTGTGACTCCGATAGGTTTGCCAGCTTTCAAAGCTTCACTAAATGATGGACAAGTTTCCGCTTCAATTCCATAGATTTTCACAGATGGTTTGACTGTTTTGACAGCGACAGCGATGCCAGCAATGAGACCACCACCTCCAACAGGAACGAGGATTGCATCAACATCGGGGACTTGCTCAAGAATCTCACTTCCAATGGTTCCAGCTCCAGCCAAGATATCAACCGCGTCATATCCATTGATATACTTGAGATTGTTCTCCGCCGCATGTTTCAATGCAAATTCCTTGGCGTTGAGAATTGTTTCACCTTTCATGATGACAGTGGCTCCGAGACTTCGACAGAATTGAATCTTCATCAGAGGCGCGATGACTGGCATCACCACAGTTACCGGTATCCCCATTTGTTGTCCATGATAGCTGAGAGCTAGGGCGTGATTGCCAGCCGACGCGGCTATCACACCATGTTGTTTCTGCTCCGCGCTGAGCTTTGAAAGAGCATATCGCGCACCTCGTTCTTTAAAACTTCCAGTGACTTGGAGGTACTCTTTCTTGAAGTAGAGATCCATTTCGAATTTTTGGGAGAGTTGAAGAGATCTCTGAAAATATGCTTCTTGGCATGCTTAAAGGATCAGAGTCTCTTACCACACATGGAGTTCGTTGGACCCCATTTTTGATGCTGAGAGCGGCGCTGGACACTTCGGGGTAGGTGACTTTTTTCGGGTTTTCTGGATCGCAATCAGGGTCGAATAGGGGAGATTCGGCTGAAAAGAGGTATATGGTCTCGAATGACTTCCTAATATTGCTTTAGAAGCCTTCAGAATGTTCCAGAAGCCTTCAGATGACTTCAGAAGATTTCAGAATGTTCCAGAAGCCTTCAGATGACTTCAAAAGACCTCAGATGGTTTCAGATGATTTCAGAAGTCTTCAGAACGTTCTAATAATGTTTTAGTAAATTCAGACGCCGTCAGAAGTCTTCAGAATGTTCCAGAAGCCTTCAGATGATTCTTCAGAAGGTTTCAGGTGGTTTCATAGGATTTCAGAATGTTTTAATAAGATTCTTATACATTCAGAAGCTTTCCGAATGTTCAAAAAATAATATTGTGAACTTAAAAGGCTTCAGAAGATGATTTCAGAATGTTTTCATCAGATTCTTCTGAATTCAGAAGGTTTTGGAAGCCTTCAGATGGTTTCAGAAATTTTCAGAATGTTGCAGAAGCCTTCAGATGATTCCAGAAGCTTTCACATGGCTCCAAAAGTTTTCAGCCACCTTCAGAAGACCTCCAATGGTTTCAGAAGGTTCTAGAAGCCTTCAGAACTTTCTAAGAGGATTTTTGTGAATTCAGAAGCTTTCAGATGGTTTCAGAAGGCTTCAGATAGTTTCAGAATATCAGTAAAAGATTCTTATGAATTTAGAAGACCTCAGATGGTTTCAGAACGTTCTAAGAAGGTTTTAGTAGATTCAGACGCCGTCAGAAGCCTTCAGAAGGTTCCAGATGATTTCAGAAGCCCTCAGAATTTTTCAAGAGGATTCTTGTGAATTCAGAAGACGCATAAGATAGTTTCAGAAGCATTCAAAAGGTTCCAGAAGCCTTCGGAATATTCTAATAAGATTCCTATAAATCCAGAAGCTGTCAGATGGTTTTAGAATCATCCAGATTGTTTTTAAAAGATTCATGTAAATCCAGAAGCTTCCAGATGACTTCAGAAGCCTCCAGAATCCTTCAAATGATCTCAAAAAACCCACCATCACTATTACTACCAGCACTCTGCGTCTCCGGCTGATCAAAAATATTCTTATGAATCTTCCTCGCCTTCTTATTATACTCCAACCCATCCTCCGCCACCACACTACTCGTCCTCTTCCGCTCATGATGCGCCTTCATCCGTTGCGCATGCCCCTTTGGCGGCGAATCACCATTCTCCACATGGTGTGACGCCACCATCGACTTCTTACGAGTCGGTGCAACCATTGTTCTGTAAGTGAAAATTGGGTAAAAATAGGATAAAAATACACTCAAAAAAAAAATAAATAGCTGACGAAACAAATGAATGATCTAAAGCAAGGCAAAATAGTTTTGTTTTCGATTGATAACCGATCACATTATGATCAAAGAATGGGCAAAGACATGTCAACCAACTTTTATACCTATATACATATATCCAACCCACGTGTTACATACATACAGGCAATTAAAAAACACCTAAAATGGGGAAAAAAGGAGAAATGATTTAATTTTTGGTTTCAATGTGATAAGAAATTTCAACGACGTTTTTTTAGTCAAGTCACACCTATTTTAGGTGAAGTTCGACGAAAACGTTTTTGATGAAAAGATCTTAAAGCCCGCCAATTATGGGTTAGGCCCTCTCAGGCAGGTCGGAAGCCTGATCACTACGGATTTGGGTGTTTTAGACCGGCCGGAAGCCCGATTAAAACGGGTTAGACTATTTTAGGCTGGCTAAAAGCCTGATAACTAAAGGTTAGGCCATTTCAGGCTGTGTCAAAGACCGATAACTACGGGTTTGGTCACTTGAGACTGGCTGGAAGCCCGATTTTTAAGGGTTAGACCGTTTTAGGCCGGTTTAAAGCTCTATAACTACGGATTGGGGCATTTCAGACGGACCGGAAGCCTGATTACTACTAGCTAGACCGTTCTAGATTGACCGAAAGCCTAATAACTGAGAGTTAGGTCGTTTCGGATTGGGACATTTCAGGTTGACCGATAATATAACAGCTTAGGCCATTTTGAGCCTGCCAAAAGCCCAATAACCAAGGGTAAGGCCACTTGAGGCTGGCCGGAAGCTGGTTTTTCTACGGGTTCGGGCATTTTTTAGTCAACCTAAGGCTCAATAATTACGGATTGGGTCATTCTAAACCAACTTAAGGCCCGATGACTACGGGTTAGGGTCATTTAAAGCCGTCCCGAAGCTCACTAACTAGGGGTTAGGCCACTTGAGGCTGGCCGGAAGCTTGTTTACTACGGGTTAGGCTGTTTTTGGCAGGTCTAAAACCGGATAACGAAAGCTTGGGCCATTTTAAGCCAGCCAAAAGCTCAATTACCAAGCGTTAGGCCACTTGAGACTGGCTGGAAGCCCGATTTATAAGGGTGAGGCCGTTTTAAGCTGGTCGGAAGCCCGATAACTACGGGTTGGATTGTTCTAGACGTGCCGGAAGCCTGTTTATTACGGGTTGGTGTGTTCTATTACAGCCCAAAGCCCGATAACTAAGGGTTAGGCCGTCTCAAGCCCGCTCACTACGGATTTTGGTGTTTTGGACCGGCCGAAAGCCCAATTTATACAGGGGTGGGCGTTTCAGGCTGGCTAAAAGCCTTCTAACTACGAGGTAGGCCGGTTTAGACCAATCAGAAACCCGTCAACTACGAAATGGGCCCTTTTAGGTTGGCCGGTAGGCCGATAAATACGGGTTGGACTTTGTTGGACCAGTTGAAAGCCCGATAACTGTGGTAAAAAATGGGCCATAATCTCATCTCTAGGCCAACTTCACCAAAAGTTCTTCTGCCTATGGTGACGTCATTGGTGCATCCCTGAATCGAATCAAATCTGCACCAATGACGTCGCCAAATTGGTGCAAAAAAAAAAAAGAAAATAAAATTTGCATCATGATGTGTTCGAACCCAGACCCTGTGGCTATACCACTCCCAAAACTCACCCAATCATTCTCGAAGTGCTCATTGCATGAAAATGAATATGTATCCCTAGAGCTCCCTTTTATACCCTAAAAGTGGTGCTCATTTTAAACCCTCCAATGATGAAATGTTGTTAAGAATCATCAAATTACTCATTTATCAAACAAACAAACAACCATCTTCCTCTTATGATGAGAAATTATTACATTACATCACAAAGATGAAAACAACTGGAAAAAAATGAAAAAAAAATGAGAGAAAAATGGGTTTATGTGTACTTCAGGTCGAAGCCGCCACCGATTCTTGCCGCTTTTTTCGCAACTTTGCCGAAAATCCGACTTTTGGCGTTTTGATGGAGAAATGAGACTCGTATTCTTTCCGATCTTGTGGTTGGACGAGAATGTTGGATTCGGGAGGTGTTCTGGAAAAAATATGATTGTGATGATGACAAGTTTGCTCTATTGCACAGAGGCATAAAAAGACATCTCCTTTAAGGATCTCTGAAAGTGACATATAAAATAAAGTGAATGTTCATATTTCTTGGTAGAAAAAGTCACTCGAAATTGGGTGCATATGGATTCTGTGCATTTGAAGTAACCCTAGTTTTCAGCGATTTTCTCAAGTTTTCCGGTAATAAAATATAATGATTTACATACCATTTTGAAGCCCTTGGAATTCTCTACAAAACTGTGTTTTTTATAGTTAGTGTTGTACAGAAAATTAGGTGAACAAATACGCTCTAAAACAAAAACATGAATAGAGCGCATTTGAACGCATTCTAGTTTTCAGCGATTTTCTCCCAGCGTTGGAGTCCAAAAAGCAATTAACAAAATACCATTTTGAAGCTTTTGAAATTTTCTACAAAACTATCAATTTTTAAAATAGTTTTATGTCACAAAAATACAGAGAAATTGCGCTCCAAAACAAAATTATCAATAGAGAGAATTTGAAGCACCTCTAGTTATCTGCGGTTTTCTGCAACTATCCGAAAACAAAATTCAATGATTTATATGCCATTTGGAGCTCTTGAAATTTTCTATAACACTGTATACTTCATAGGTAGTGTTGTACAAAAAATTAGGTGAACAAATACGCTCCAAAACAAAAGTATGAATAGAGCGCAATTGAATTAATCTTAAGTTTCGGCGATTTTCTCCAACCATCTGAAATCAAAATTCAATGATTCATATATCATTTTGAAGCTCTTGAAATTCTCTACAAGGCCATGCACTTTTTGACACTATAAACCAGGTGAACAAGTACGCTCTAAAGCAAAACTTTGAATAGAACGCGTTTGAAGCAACTTTGGTTTTCTGCGGTTTTCTCCCGCTTTCCGATAACGAAATTTAATGATATATATATCATTTTGAAGCTCTTGAAATTCTCTACAAAACAGTCTACCTTATATTTAGTTTTGTGTGGCGAAAATGCAGAGCAAACGCGCTCCAAAACAAAGTTATCAATAGAGCGCATTTGAAGCAACTCTGGTTTTCTACGGTTTTCTCCCACTTTCCGATAACAAAATCTAATAGTTTACAAAACATTTTGAATTTCTTGAAATTCTCTACCCACCTCCCAGCTTTCCCTAACGGCACATTAATGCTCAACGTATTCAGCGAGTCTTCTTTTTCCGAGTTCGCAACGACTCGCCGCGACGACGTCGCTTTCATTGTCTGTGCTTGTTGTTGTAGATGTTGCTGTTGTTGTGATGGGTTATTAGGTGCAATACCCCGTTTCATCACTCGAATCGAATCAAGAACAACGTCGCGTACTTCAAGTTTTTGTGAGCGTTGCTAAAAAATTGTTTTTTTTTTTTGAAAATTCTAATTTTCATTGAATTTTACTGATGTTTCTCTTCGTGATGTTGTTGAGTTGTTGTTGTTGTTGTTTCCAGATGTTGATTCGCTGGAAATTACGATTTATTTTCAAAAATATTTCTTTTTGAGTACTGTAGGTGCGTACACAAGTCCGCAATGCACACAAGTGTCGATTCAAATTTTCATTTTCTTTTTTTTTGCTTTCGTTTTCGTTTTTTTTACCCTTTAGCTGAATCCTTCTGTGATCGACTGCAAAGTTGAACAATTGCTGATATCATGTAAAAATTGATCAAATGAAATATAAGCCAGCACATTTCAGATGAACGACAATATAAAAATGACTAGTTTCCCCCATAATATTCACGTTTTCTTCCCATGTGTTTTTTTGAACGTATTTGTTTATAACCTTTGACCTCGTTCCATTTCTTCAATGTTGCAAATTTTATCAAAATCGAGTGCGTTTTATCAAACTTTAAAATTTTATTGTTTTTTTTCTCGCTTTGTTCTATGATTCTTATCGTGATAAGAGAAGGTCAACAGGGTTTGAAAAGAAAGAAAATTTGCAATTTGTGTTAGAAAAATGCTTCCAGGAATGACGAATCAGCAAGCATTGAACAGAAAATGTTTTAATTAAAGAATTTTGCTGGTTTTTAAAGAATGTCGATTATTTTTTTTGTTGCATTTTTCAGTGGTTCTTTTTAGAAGTTTCGTGGTTTGCTGGATCACATTTTTTCGTTTGAAGCCAGCTATTTTCATGTTTCACCTTCGCTTCAGAAAATTTCCTGACATTTCATGAAAAAAATGAAGATTTCTGACGATAAACATGTCATACAATAGGTTCATAGATGCTGATAATTATCCTGTTTTCAGTTTTCGTCGAAGACGGTTTTCAAATGCGCGAATTTCAGACTTGATGTTTACATTCAAGTATCGTGTAGTTTATTAAACTTTGAGGTTTTTGCTAGTTTTTCCAGACTACAATGTTTACAGCTTCATTTCGAGATTATATAAGAGGATGAAGGTTCTAGTCTTCAGAATCTTTCCTCTAAAATGATTCAGGCTAGTTCATCATCAGGCTAGTTCATGAGGTCTCAGAGACTTTTAGCTGGATTCAATAGATTCATAAGGAAATTCTCACACTTTCAGAAAGTCTCAGATACTTTCAAACAGTTCAAGAAAGTTTAAAAGATTGGTTCCCTTGTAGGTAACCTTATAAAAAATCCTGGTAATCCTCATCAAACTGAGATTCAAAACCTGATATTCAAACTAAAATGGGTTCATTTTTTTTTACAATAGATCACTATCAGTTCAAACCACAAACCGTTCTTTATAGATTGTAGTCTTCTACGAATTTTGATAACGAATTATGCACATGTATAATCCAAGAACAGCACCAAAAGTTGCATCAAATAGATGTTGAGACGCTGAGTAAGATGCTGTGATCAGTTTTTGCGAAAATCTTCGCAGAACGGAGCTGTCGGGATTTTAAAATGTAAGCATAATGGAGTTTTTCCAAGAATTATGAATACATGTTGACTGTCTCGGTTAATAGTCAAACGGAATGTTTATTCTCACGAAATTGCTGGAATTTTAACTAGACTTTCAGATTTTTCCATAAGTTCTCCTCTTAATTTCGTGATTTCTTGAAACTTATCATTTTTCTGTGAATATTGCACAATTGTTTTGTTGGAAAACCTACAGTATCCAACCATTTTTTTTTAATCTTTTATCAAAATCCATTTATTTTTCCATGATCGCAACTCAGGGAAAAATCGGCAAGCTTGCGACAGTTTGTCGCAAACTTGCGACATTCGGCTGTCGCAAGGCTTGCGGTGTTCTTGCGCCAATAGTCGCAAGCTTTGCGACATCTAGCAGCAAAACTACTGCACGGCTTGCGACACCCTTGCGCCAGAAAAAATGTGTCGCAAATATGCGACAAACTGCCGCAAGCTTGCGACAAGGAAAAAGCCTTGCGACACGTTTGCCGTTTTTTCCGCGAGAATATATTGCATATATTGCGGCCCTTTTATTTAATTTATTACACTCTCTTGTCTTCTTGATGTTGCACTTTTAGGTTTATCAAGTCACATAAATAAAAATTGAGCAGACCATAAGAAATCACTTTTTTGTTGATAATTATTTGCCCCTTTTCTCCTCCGAAATGTAGTTTTTATTACCCATATTTTACTCATTTTCCAGTGCGCAAAAGCAGTACTTATGTATAATCTATTTTTATTTCGAAAACGCACCGCCCATTCTCAACTCTCAAGTGGATATGAAAATCTATTAGGTGTCAAGAGCAGGCAAAGTGGTTCAAGTTGTCAAATGCACATTTCGCTACCGTATTCAAGCTCCGGCAAAAGACATTTTCAGTTTTTGACATGTTTCATTTTGTTTCATCCATTCATTCATTTTGTTGCACAATCTTCATTCCACCATTTTTGCAGATGGTTTATGGTTTTGGAGATGCGCTCAAAAATTTGAACAATTATTGCCAAGAAAAGTCACTTCGGTTACGCACATCTTTATCACCATCAAGTTGGTTATAATTGGCAAACGGGAGAGATTGAATGGGCCGAAATTTTCGGTGAAAATGGAGCCAACTTTTTGGAATTAAGAACTTAATTGTAAATTGGATGTTAGATTTGCAGCTTCAGAAAACGTTGACGCTCTTTTATAGCTGAAAAGCAAATGAGAACTGAAAACTTTGTGTTTTTTTTTCTATTTTCAACCAACAGAAACTGAAATTTCTATCTCAGGCTTTGATTCGCTGCTGAGCAGAGTTGGGCGAAATTCCGACTTCCGACTTCCGCGAATGGAAATTCTAATTCCGACTTCCGACTTTTTATGTTCAGTCCAATGATCGGATGTCGGCTCATCTAATAGTAAAAAAACACTATTTTTCCATCGCAAAATCAGTTTTCCGTATTTTTTTCTCAATTTTTGTTCAGTTTATCTAANTATTTTTTTCTCAATTTTTGTTCAGTTTATCTAATTTTTACAAACAAAAATGTGTTTCGGACGGAAAAATAAACACCAAAAGCACTCCCGACTTCCGAATTCCGACTTCCAACTTCCGGAAGTGAAAAACTTGATACCGACTTCCGAATTCCGACTTCCGCGAATGGAATACCTAATTCCGACTTCCGACTTCCGGAAAACAAATTTTAATTCCGACTTCCGACTTTTCAAAAAATGACTTCCGCCCAACTCTGCTGCTGAGCATAGAGTAAGAGAGCAGCTCAAAGCGACCATTGTATAATTTTATTCGAAAATTGAACCTGAATTGAATTATGATATTATGGCACACCAGTTTTATTCTTACACCAATAGATTTTCATCTTAAAAATCTGTTCTCGAAATCTTTTCCAGCTTTGCCTAAACTTAATAAATGAGGAATTTCTCTAACATCCTCTAAGGACGAATCACTGTTGAGAAATTTGTTGTAAAAACAGGCTGAAAATGTGATCCGATACTGAAACTCGGGAATTTAAATACTTTCCGAGAATTCCTACACAACCTCGTAAATTAGAATCTTGAAAGATGAGCTGAAGTACAGAGTTAGTAGGTCATAAAGCTCAAAATCAGCAGCTGCGCGCCATCAGCTCGTTAGCAATTAATTAGTTGAATAGCTGACCAACTTCATTTCGGTCAGCATCTCGAATGGTGAATGGATAACATTTCTTGTGCATTTTCTAGAGCAATCTCTTCTGCTCAACTATAGACCTAAAAAACTGCAATTACTTCAGTTTCCGCTGATAGCTGAATAAAAACATTGAGCACAAAACCCTAATTTGTAAAAAAAAAAAACCATTGTTGCTCAGTTCAGTAAAATCTAGCTTCCTGATTGTTTCAGTAGAATTTTTTTGGAGCTCTAAAAACCCATTTTCATGTGTTTCTTCCCATTCAATCTATCCCATGCCGTTTTATTCTTCCTTCACATTTTTCTCTTCAAAATCCCAATTCTCCTCCCAATAATTCACATTCTCATCATTCCAGGGTCATCCACTCAATCATCGTCAACGATGAGTCAATCGGAGAGCGATTCGACGAACGCGGCCACTTCCTCGCCAATTCTGCCGTCGCCACAACCAACATTGGCTCAAGAGATCACCGAGTTGTTGGAGAGAAGGAAGGAGGGAATGAGCCGCGACGAATTCCGAAAATATGGAAAAGAGACGGTGGACTATATCGTCGATTATCTCGAGACAATTCATAAGAGACGTGTTGTGCCGGCCATTGAACCCGGCTATTTGAAAGATCTGATTCCTCAAGAAGCGCCTCGTCGCCCCGAATCTTTCGAAGCTTGTATGGAGGATTTCGAGAAGCTCATCATGCCCGGAATTACTCATTGGCAACACCCGAGATTTCACGCATACTTCCCCGCTGGTAACTCATTTCCGTCAATCATTGCCGACATGTTGAGTGATGCGATCGGAAGTGTTGGATTCAGCTGGGTCAGTGATTTTCATCATTGGAGCTTGTATTTAGGATTTTGTATTTTTTTAGGCAGCATGTCCTGCGATGACGGAATTAGAGCTGGTGGTCCTTGATTGGCTTGGAAAGATGATTGGGCTGCCCAAAGAGTTTCTGCCGTATAACGAGGATGGAAAAGGCGGTGGAGTTATCCAGGTGATTAGAAAGCTTTGATTTTCTCGAATTATGAAGCTAGATCCTCTATTTTTTATCCATAGACGAAAAGTTAACACATATTTAAAAAACATACTCCCGAAAGTTCGCTTGAAACGACGTTTCTCTTAAAAGAATTATCAGCATGTTTTGATATGAATATGGTATCTTATTGATTAAGTGTCTGTTTCTAAAAGATTTAAACGAAAAAGTCAATATATCTTCTAATAATATTTATTTCCAGAGCTCTGCATCCGAATGTAACTTTGTCACGCTTCTCGCCGCTCGTTTCGAAGTCATGAAAGAGCTCCGCCAACGTTTTCCATTCGTCGAAGACGGTCTTCTTCTTTCCAAGCTCATCGCGTATTGCTCCAAAGAAGCCCATTCATCTGTGGAAAAAGCGTGTATGATTGGCATGGTCAAGTTGCGCATCCTTGAGACCGATTCAAAGTTCCGCCTTCGTGGCGAGACCCTGCGAAATGCGATTCAAGAAGATCGCAATCTCGGTCTGATTCCATTCTTCGTCTCAACCACCCTTGGCACAACATCATGCTGCTCTTTCGATGTATTGTCTGAAATTGGACCGATTTGTAAGAATAACGAGTGAGTTAAAAGAAAGAGCAACATTGATTTATTGATTTTTGTTTCAGTCTATGGCTCCATGTTGATGCAGCGTATGCCGGTTCTGCGATGATTTGTCCAGAGTTCAGACCACTTTTGAACGGAATTGAATATGCTATGTCGTTCAACACCAATCCGAACAAATGGATGCTTTTGAACTTTGATTGTAGTACAATGTGGTAAGAAATTTAACATTTGGAGATATTAAAAATCTATCCAAAAAGTATGCGGCAGTTGCATTTTTGAGCTATCGAACTCGGAAATTGTTAATTTCTCAATACGCATGAAGTTATATACCTGCATAGAGAATGTATTAAACCAGAATTGTGTTTGAAAAATCCTGAAGAAATATTTCAATTTTGCTAAACTCTGTGAGATTTTTCAGATAGAAATTCAAATTTCAGATTTATTTTCTTTTGCTCCAGGTTTTATTTTATGCGATGTTCAAAGCTGAAAAAAACCGAAAAATCAGCGAAAAAAAACGTTCAAAGCACTCTCTCTGTTTCACACACTATTTCGTTCAATCGCGTCGAGACCTCGTACAGTACTCTCGAGAGAGTGTGTGGAACAGTGAGAATCAGGCGGAAGCTTTGAACGTTTTTTTTCGCTGATTTTTCGGTTTTTTTTCAGCTTTGGACATCGCATTAGCTGTAATTCCTTTGTTTCACAAATTTCTTTCACACCTAAACTGTCCAAAAATTTCGAAAAACATTTTGCTCTGTAATCCCAAAATTTCCAGGGTTCGTGATCGTTTCAAACTCACCCAAGCACTCGTCGTCGATCCATTATATCTCCAACACAGTTGGGCTGGAGAGTCGATTGATTATCGTCATTGGGGAATCCCGCTCAGTCGCCGGTTCCGATCGCTGAAACTCTGGTTCGTCATCCGAATGTACGGAGTTGAAGGTCTTCAAAAATACATTCGAGAGCATGTCCGATTGGCGAAACGTTTCGAGATGCTTCTCAAAAATGATTCGCGATTTGAAGTGATAAATGAGGTCATAATGGGATTGGTGTGCTTTAGGTTGAAGGTAAGTATACCAAGACTTGATTAATAAAAAACCTGGGAAATTATAGGGTGAAGATAAAATCAATAAAACTCTACTAACAATTTTGAACGCCTCTGGACGTATTCATATGGTGCCCGCGTCACTCAGCGATCGATACGTGATTCGATTCTGTGTCTGCGCGGAAAATGCGACGGATAAGGATATCGACACGGCGTTTGAGATTATTGGCCAAACTGCGGAACATGTATTACGTGAGTTTATGCGATTTTTAATGTTGGAAATTTGTAATGATTTTCCAGGTGACAATGCGCAATCATCGATCGCTGAAGAAGATGAAGAAGCGGCTGCTCTGGAAGAATTGGTCCAAGATCTCAAAATTACTGACAATGCTACTAATCATATTGAACAAGAAGAGCCGGAACCATTGAAGACTCTTAAAAAACAGGTTGGTTGTGGTTTTAGAGAAAAATAAAAAATTTAAATGGTTATCAACACATTACTTCTTTGCCAAACGCGATATATCCGGAATGCCTGAATTTCAGCAGCAAATTTTAAGAAATTATCAAAACATTACAAATGTCTAGACTAGATTTCTTTCTGATCTTGAAAAACAAGAAGTTCCAGTAATTTCAGCACCAATTTTTGTAAAAAAAAATGTTTAAATAATGCAGAACCTTCCCAGACTGAAAAAAATCCAACCCCATCAGTTTCTTAATAAATTCCATTTTTCCAGGACTCGATTCCTGCAAAAGCGCAAAAACTCGAGCGCCAACTATCAAAAGACGAACTAATCGCTCAAAAACAACAAGAAACATTGGCGAAAAAGAGGTACCGTAGTAGACCTGCACGTCTATCGTTTAGTTGTTCAAATATCCAAGAACCGCCAGAAACTCCGCCAGTTTTAGTTTTGTGAATGTATGTATATATTGCATGTTTATTCTTCATTTATTATTTGCTGCATGTGAAAAATTGTTTATTTTGTTCTTCAAAAAAAAATGAATCATCGCTTATTTTTTATATGCTTTTAAAGATCATTCTTGGTGCGCATGGTGTCGGATCCGAAATGCTATAACCCGAAAATTGTGCGTCATTTGAATATGGCGAATCATCGCAAAATGAGCCAGGATTTGTACCGCGATCGGACCATGATGTGAGTTTTGGCAAAGATATACTAATTTTTTTTTACTTTTTTGAAAGAATATTTCATTTTAATTTTCTCGGGCTGGGTCTTCACGAAGAAATCGATAAATAGCCTTTCAACTATAATCTAACTTCTTGATTATCAGGCAAGCCATCAGTCATGGTCAACGTCCTAATCGTTTGTCGCAATCGCCGATCGGCACCTCTCTCAACTGGGAAACCGACGACGATGAGCAGCGAATTGTGGCCGAAGTGCAGACTGGTGTACAAACACCTTTGTAGAGAAATCAAATCAATAGAAATCCTTGTAATCGATACTAATTTATATTTACATACACATTCAATACATACCTATACAAATAATAGATTTACCAAAGTTCATTGCTCGATTCATACTTCTTGGTTGAATGATTGTTGTTTTGTTGTCGTCGTAGGGCACAATTTTCCACTCGTTGACGATGGAGACGTTTGAGCCGAGTAGGCAGATTTGACCTGAATTTTGGTGATTATTTTGAATGACGGAAATAGAGCTCAACATTCGGACATTTTTTGAAAATTCGATTCTCTTGGTTCATCAAGTCATTTTCTTTTTCCAAAATTTTTAAAACTTAAAAAAGAGAAGAAAAAATAATAATTTTTCTCAGATTTGTCCCGATTTTCAAATTTCAGTCATAATATGATTTCAGTTGGGTTCTATAAATGTTTTTTTCGACATATCCAGAAAAGGGTATCGGTCTCGATACGATCGAATCTGCGCCTTTAAATTGTTCATCTATTTTATTGGTTCATATTGAGACGAATGTCTCGCTGAATTTCCACAAAAATATTATTCTTTTTTGCTTTTTTTCTCAGTTTCAGCCATAATATGACTTCTGATAAGTTTTGTGATTTCAATTTTCAGTTTTCCACGTGGATTTTTTTTAAAAATTGCATCCAAATCCCTTAAAAACCCCTCACCTTTCGAATTAACAACCGCCTGTCTCAAATTATCCATCGGATACGGATCGGAGCATGTCAAATACACTGTATCAATGCGAAAGAGCACATTTCTCGCGCGCAAGTACAATATACTATTAGCACCGCTCAAATCCACATGACAATCCTCTTTGGGTAGTGTGATTTTGCGAGCCGTCAGGTTGATTGGCAAGTTTTGCCATGTTTGATCTTCACCATTTCCAATGGTGATCGACATGATCAACGAGTCGGATGATAGACACCAAAGTTGATGATTGGCTTGGAGGTGGATGGCGGTGACCGGGTTGTCGGTGACGATTTGCGACCAAGAGGAGCCGATGAAGTTTTGGCGTGTGACATTGGAGCGGAGAAGGATGTGACCGTGCTTGGTGAGCACGACAACAGTGACAGAGCTCTGGAAAAAAATGACGTTCAAATTTTGCAGCACACAGAAAATCAATAAATGAGGTCAAAAATACCTTCAGAAGTTATAATGGTTTTCTGTCAAAAACAAAAAGTAATATAATTATTAAATTATCAATGGAGCGCGTATTATCGATCAAATTTTGATCTATATGTACATCTCTTGCTTTTACGTCAAAGTAAATTTAAAATTTTACTGGATTGACAAAAAATATATCGATTTTTTATGAGACCTATGTCTTTAGAAATCTTAGGAAAACGAAAAAGGACCTAAAAATTATCGAAAAAGTTACAAATATTGTGTACTTTCTATCCTCATAATTTCTAGAACGTTGTTAGCTAAAAATTCAATCGGTAACACGCGCTCCACTGCCAATGATATATTATTTCGGTCTAAACGGATTTTTTGCCCGATTTTGATATTAGAATCGGTATCTACTGGTCAACTCAATAAAAAATTCTGATTTCTGACATTTTTTGTGAAAATCAGAACTAATCCAATGGAATTCTGGCTAGTTTCATTCGAAACCGAAGAATTTTAGTGTTTTCAGAAATTTTTACAATTTAAAATATAACATTAAAAATGAAAAACCACCTATTTTAAAGGATATGGTGTAAATTTCCCTTCTGGATACTTTTGAATTTATAAAACTTCGAAAAAATTCAAATTGAGTTATGTATACTGCAATTTCTCAAATTCTTATCAATTTCTTATGTTCTCATGTAAAATAAGAGTATGTTTAATCAATTTTGTACGTTTTTTTCAAGTAAAATTAAGCTTTAAGCTCAATTTTCAGCTTTCCGCGCGGAGATTTTCAGAAGTTAGAAACGGGAACTTGATCAGCCCGAAGAACTCTTTCAAATGGTATAATTTGTACCGATTTGTTTCAGAAATTTCTCTTAAAGTTTAGTAAAGCAGAAAAATACACGTAAAAGTCAAATTTATCAAATTATCAATGAATATTTGAAAAAAACTTATTTTGTAAAGAGATTTTTTCACAGCAAACCCATTTTAACATTTTAAATTCTATCAATATCGATGATATTTTCTTGAAAATACATTTTTTCAATTTTTAACCTAAAATAAATCACAAATAGGGTACGCAGTTTGATCAAATTTCATGTATTTAAAATAATGATATATAAAAATATCAATAAAGTTCATTTTATGTATCAACTAATCAAAAATATACGTTTAAAAAAGATCCCAAGTTCAATTTCTAAAGTTTCGCTCCAGAACTACACGACTTACAAAGTGCAATTTTTCCAGATGTTGAAAAACACTATCAAGTGACCTATTTCTCATCGAAAATCTCTATTTTTTAAAAGCAAATTTTGATGGAAAAAAAAAATAAACTCACCCCAACATTTTCACATTTCGCAACTCTCACAATTCTAACCGGCGGTCCTTCAACCTTACACCACGCCGATTTATTCGTTTCATATCTCGCTTTTCTTCTCCACAACCTTCTTCGACACTTTCCCTCATTCTTCACCCCAATCGCATAATTTCCATCAATTTCGTTCGAATACTCCCACGCCTCGTCATCATCATCATTATCATCCAATTGCCATTCGGAATCGGTCCATGTCCAAAGTTTCGAGGCGAGGCTCGAATAGAATTGCGGAGTCGGTTGATTGTCGTTTTTGCTCATCCATGCGGACACACCTTTTTGTTGACCTTGAAAAGTGACGAAACCGCGGAAAATTGCGGCTTTTTGATATTCGTAGAGTTCGTGAGTGACGTCGTCGGTTTGACGATACTCGAAATTGTGATCGAGCGAGGAGAGCGGGTCGAATTTTGGGTGAAGGGTGTAAAGATCACCCGCCTGAAAATATTGAATATATGGTTTTCTCTCTGATATAAAATTTTACGCTCAAATCAAAATACTAAAAAATTGGTCAAAATACCAGAAACCTGACAGAAATTTCAAAACTTTGACCTAAATCCTAAAGCTGAGGTCAAAATATTTCGAATTTGACCGAATCACAAAAAACTGCTCCAAGTACTAGAAAACAGGTCGAAATACTAAAATAAAATTTCAAGAAATCTTATCTAGAATCCCTGAAATCAGACTCATATCCTTCAAATCTTGATCAAATATGAACAGATTTGTATAAAACTTCGAAATCTGATCAATATCCTAAAATTCAGTTCTAAATCTATAAAAACTGGTGTCGCTCAAAACCTCATCTTTGAAATCTGATCAATATCCTATAAATAAAAAAAAGCATGGTATAGCACCTCCAAATTTGGTCAAATAGCTTAAAATCCGTCAAATTTCAAGAAATTTCATCTACGATCCCTGAAATCAGACTCATATTCTTATTTGAAATCTTATTCAAAACCTGGTTATAATTATCAAAATCATAAAAACCTGATACAGCTTCAAAAGCTTTTGAAACCTGATCAATATCCTAAAATTCAGGTCTAAATCTATGAAAGCTGGTCTAAATTTTAAAATCCTAGTGCAATTATTGTTCTAGACCCTCCAAATCTGGTCAAAAAGGTCTAAATCAGGTCTAAATCCTAAGCTTCTTACATAATTAACCGCCCAAACCAATCGATTCGCACCACAATCAATCGACTCGAAATTTCCCTGAACCATAAGACTTCGCGTTTCGGACAACGGTACCAGGTCCTAAAAAAATCATTAATTATCTACATTTTCAGAAAATCTGCTAACCTCAATTTTCGGGCTCATTTCAGCCAAACAATGCCATCGAATCGTTCCACCTTCTGACACAGTCCACATGGATTGTCCAATTGAACTCCGCACCGATGATGAGATATAACTTCGGATGATCTGAAAAAAAATTCAATCAATTAGTGGATAATTTATAATACTCACATTATCAATAATATCCTGAAACGTATTTCTGGAAGATTCATCGATAAAAGCGAACGTGACAGGTTTGGCTTCATTTTTGACCAATAAATGTAGCAGGTACTTCTGGGGAAGTCGTTGGAACCCACAAAACGCGGAGAGAATCAATGCACAATCCAAACTTCTATCTGGAACTTCATCACCTTCTATTTCAATCAAAGCATCGGTGATTTTGAGCACAACAGTTTTCAGGTTATTTTCCGATACGACGAGTTGACACTTGATTTTACGTGATCTATCAATTTGTTCATATTCTTCTCCGAATTTTTCGATTTTCACATCTTTCATTGTTGACCAAGAATTGTCATTGGCGATTTGAAGAGATTCAAGAATCTGGAAATAAAACTATGCAATTGTGAAAAAGAATGAAATTCAGGCGCGAAACTTTAGAAATTTAACTTTGGGTATTTTTTTAACGTATTTCTTGATTAGTTGATACATAAAATGCACTTTATTGATTTTTTTTATATATCATTTTTTTAAATACATGAAATTTAATCAAACTGCGTACCACTTTCGTGATTTATTTTAGGTTAAAAATTGAAAAAAAATGTATTTTCAAAAAAATATCATCGATATTGATAAAATTTAAAATGCTAAAATGGATTTGCTGTGAAAAAACCTCTTTTCAAAATAAGTTTCTCTTTTTTTAATTATTCATTGATAATTTTATAAATTTGACTTTTACGTGTATTTTTCTGCTTCACAGAACTTTTAGAGAAATTTTCAAATTAAATCGGTAAAAATTATACCATTCGATAGAGTTTTTCGGGCTGATCAACATTCCGCTTTAAATTTTTGAAATGTTCCGCGCGGGAAGCTGAAAACAGAGCTCAAAGTTTGATTTTAAAATTTTAAGTAATTGTTCTTTGACATGAAAAGAACGCTTGCCAAAAAAACCTCAAATTTTTTAACAAATCGATGTCCAAGTATAGTTTAAACTTGAAATTTCGAAGTTTGAATTGAAAATTCAAGATTTATTTATGCATTCCTGAAACTTTAGTTTTAAAATTCGAGTTTCGACATTCTGAAACAAAAAAGTTAGAGAAACTGCAGAAAATGTA
Source organism: Caenorhabditis sp. 38 MB-2015 (assembly GCA_900536415.3). NCBI lineage: Eukaryota > Metazoa > Nematoda > Chromadorea > Rhabditida > Rhabditidae > Caenorhabditis > Caenorhabditis quiockensis. Next base: position 300,260 of record LR548784.1, read on the forward strand.
AAAAAAAAACGTGAAAAATTAATTGGATTCACTCTCATGTTACGTGAGAACATAAAAATTGATGAGAATTTTCACATTTTTCAGAATATCCATACCTCATTCAGATCCGTGTAGGTGCCTATTTTGAAAATACACTGTGAAATGAGAGGGAAACATTTTTTGACACTCATTTTCCAAAATTACACCCTGGGATTTCCTTTTTGAAGATAAAAATTCGAATTTTCCTCTACTTTACACTGTGAAATTTTTCAAATCCTAAATTACACTGTGCACAGGACCCACTCTGAATCAGGTATGAGAATATCTCGGTTAATTTTAACTTTTTCGACGTTTTATGATTTTATTATAGGTTTTCGGACAAACTATTGATGTTCTGTTTTGGGCGCGGAGATTTGTGAAATTCAAAAACGGGATGTTGATCAGAGTAAAAAAAACTCTACCAAATGACAAAAAACAATATAAAAATCTTACTCTTAGTCGCCAATCAGCTTTTTTAAACTCCAAAATCTCCTGTTTCGCCTGCAAAACTCGATTATCCAATAGATATTGTGGAATGTTGTCCAAATTCGTCGATCCAGCGTGAATCTGTGATACCGAATAGTTTTCGAAAATTATTGGACAACTATGCGCTTACCGAAATCCACCTCAACCCTTCAGCGCCTCGATCAATCAACTGTTCAAACTTCCTACCCGACGGTTCACCACTCTCCACGCCCGTTCTCACTTCCATCGTCTCATTTTGGCTCGACACACAAAACACTTGATCGGATTTCGTTATCGATATGCGGCAAATTCCCGACCGAGCCACTTCTTGATACGATGTTTCGGTGACTTTGTGCATGAGGTGCTCTTTGCGTTTTTTGTCCACTTCAACACGGGTGAACCAGACGGCGCCGTCGGCCGTGATACACCACATGGCGTCGTTGCCAATGGTGACATTGATGACGGCGCGATTGCGTGGAGTGGCAATTCGATGCCATGACGCGCCGCATGGAAGGGTTCGCGAGACACCTTTCCGATGAAACATCTTACCATCCCATGTGATACATAGAAGAGTGCCAAGGGTGGGTGATATGGTGAGTAGGGTGATGTCATCGATTTCAGTGTTGTTAAGGATGATCTTCGGGATTCTGGTCCATTCAATACCATTAGGAACATCGTTGCGGATTCCACGTCGCCTACAAAATTGTGTGAAGTTATTAAAGTAACTCGCTATTTACAAGACTCACCGATAAATCTCGCCATCCGTTCCAAGCGCGAAAAGTAGGATTTCGCCTTCTTCCATGATATCGGCTCCACCACAAGCCAACTCGACGAACATTTTCGAATCATCATCGGAAGAGAACTGGAAAAATTGGGGATGATTTTGTAGATATTGACATGCTGAAAACGAAAACGTTATCAGTTTTGGTATAAAGCGATTCTTAATGCTCAATTTTCAGGCTTGAAGTTAAAGTTAAAGTTTTTAACGATGCTAGTTTAAGAAAAAGTAGCATAGTTAACTATCCTTGAATATTATCAGGTAGTAGCTATGCTATATGGTAACTTTTCATCCTGATAATTTTTGAACATTACTTACATATAATAAAATAATACGTGATTTTAGTTTTTAAATCATTTTTCTTTTCGAAATTTACCGCGGAAATTAATAAAACAGTTTAGAATGAAAAAAAAAACAACAAATTTTATAGGATATGATGTAAATTTTTCTTCTAGAGACATTTGAAATCATATTTTTCCCAGCGTTTCAAAAAAGGCAAAAAAATATGAACAAAAACCCAAAATTCAGAAGAAAATCACATTGTTCTAGAGCTAAAATTCTGAAAATTGACTTTTGAAACTAACATTTTAGAACTAATGATATAGATCTTGAAATTTGAAGTAGGGTTGTGAAATCGGGCAAACGGGCGGCCCTTTCGCCCGCTACATGAAACGCCCGTTCGCCCTTTCGCCCGATTTGTGCCACGTTTTTTGTTGCAATAACATTATAAACAGTAATGAACAGGCAAACGGGCAAACGGGCGGCCCTTTCGCCCGCTACATGAAACGCCCGTTCGCCCTTTCGCCCGATTTGTGCCACGTTTTTTGTTGCAATAACATTATAAACAGTAATGAACAGGCAAACGGGCAAACGGGCGCGGGCGAAAGGGCGTTAAGGGAAACGGACGCGGGCGCGGGCAAAAGGGCGTTTTAAACGTCGGGCGAACGGGCGATTTTTTACAAGCTTAATTTGTTGACATAGAATTATAAACATATTTATTATTTACAAACGTGAACTTTTCGCATCAATCTATATTTTCCCGAAAAAGAATTCAAATCTATTCGCAATAAAACTCGTAATCTGACCTAAAACGTGTTGATAAAATCACAATCCAAATAAAAACCCTTCTTTCCGCCTAACGGACCCCATTTTTATGTCGTTGAATGAAAACAAAAACTAAGCTATTTATGATCACAGAATTGATAGCAATCATCGTTGAAATTCTATTTTGTTCATCGATTCTTGTATTTTGCACCAAATCAAGTAAATCCGAGAGCGATTCGATTGTTGATCCAAAAGAGGAGGCACCATCTCAGATGTGAGTACAATAATTAATATCCGGTAATTTATTATTCATATTGTTCGATGGTTTTAGCTCAGTGGCTCCACTGCCTTCTGTTCATGTGGTCGCCACAACAACAACAACTACTACTACTTCTAGTTCAACAATAAAAAATGTGCCAAAAAAATCAGAAGCATCTGCTTCGCCAATTCCACCAGAAGTAGTAAAATCGAAAGAAGTGCCAGTGAAAGGCACTAAAAAATCGAGCAAAATTCCTGCTCGAGTAGTAGTAGTAATACCGTATGCATTTCTTAGGTAATTCAAGGATAACGATCGATAAATTATAGGTCTCGCATGCCGGAAAAATCAGCCGAGCCGGTTGTGTGTGATCAAGAGACGTCGGCGAGAAATGGTGATGCGAGGGATTGGATTCTGAAGTGCTCGGTGAAGAAGAGGAAGGGGCCGACCATCAATACAGATTCGACACAAAGTGGCGAATGAGGGATTAATTGGTGTGAAATAAATATTTTTTTGGTTTTTGGTTTGAAAAATCCTATGTAAAACATAAAAAAGGACCACACCTGGTGTTATTTAGGGGTTCTATAAGGAACGTTTACAGATATTTTGAGTGGGAAGGGTTTTGGTAGAGATAAAAAATCAGATTTACCCTAGTTGATTACCCGAAAATGAGTTTAACTAAAGTTTTCAAGGCACTTTCGGCGTTTTAAATCGTCTAGAACCTATTTTCCGGAACCATATTTCAAAAGTGACGTTTTTCAGAATAAAACTAGTTTTCAAGAAGAGTGCTTTTAATTTTTTTGAATTAATAATGGTCCGATTTCAAGGATTTTCGACGTCAAAAATGTTGAATTTTACAAATATAGAATAAGACCTATGACACATTTAGGAAAATTAGTGTTAAAAATTCTGAAAGTAACAATTTTGAAAAATACATTTAAAAAAGGACCTCAACGGATGTTATGTAGTGGTTCTAAAAACGACACCTGTTTTTTAATTAATATTTAAAATTGTTACTTTTATACTTTTTACACCAATTTTCCTAAATTCACCATTATTATCAGTAGTTTTCTATAACTTTTAATGAGTTTTTTGATTTTTTTTTAATTCGATGTTGAGCTCAACATTTTTGACGTCTGAAATCCACGTTTGAAATTTGACACATGACTGTTTCATTTTAATTTTTAACAAGTTATTTTTAGCTAAACTATTGATCGATTTACCTCAATCCACTTATCATGTTGGGTAAATCGCATATGCCGCTTCAAAATCTTCCGCCTAACAAAATGATGTCTCCTACACTGTCGCTCCCATTTCGCACCCATGAACGTGATCGAATACTGCCATCCTTCTTCATCAAAACTTCTGGGATCCATCGTCGTTCGCCATGGCTCTTCCCAATTCCATCCATCGATCGCGGCGTCTTCGAAATACCCCAAATCTCTTCGATTTTGCCCACTTTCATCTGAATATTCGGCACGATCGGTTGGCAAAGGTCGACGCCATTTCACCAATGGGTACCATCGCTGAATCACACATACGGTTATGATTGAAATGAATAGTAAGTATACCTGATTAACATAGACTTCGACTTTTTGGCGAAGAGCAATGTGGGTTGGGAGGACGAGCATGAGCACTTTGCCACTTCGATCAAGCGCGAAAGCAGTTTTCGAAGAGGCGGCAATTGTTCGAATTGAATACGAGGCTGAGCATGGAACTGGTTCCCATTCTACTTGACTCTGACATTCTGTAAAAAGTAAACATATGATATTTGGTGAGAAAAGATATATAAAAAATTTTGTTATTTTTACACAGGGATTTTTAGAATTCTGATTGTCAGATACATTTCGTAGTGTTAAAGATGAAATCAGTTTTAGAAAAATGCTCAGTCTTGAACAATCTTTTGAGTTCTGCCAAAGAGAATTTATAAAGAATTTTGACGACTATAACTCAGGGAAATGAAAGCTCCGGAGCCGCACCAATTTAACACCGGAGAAAGCTCCCTGTTTTTCTCGAGAGAAATTTGGAGAGAATTGGTGAACTCCGGAGCTACTCCGGAGAGAAATGGTGCTCGTAGAGTACGCTCTAGAGCTACTCGAGTAAGAATCGGAGAAAATTAGTGCGCTCTGGAGCTACCCCGGAAAAAAAGTTTTGGTGCTACTCCGGAGTGAACTGGAGAAATTTGGTGAAACTCTGGAGTAGCTCCGGAGAAACTTCGGTGTAGCTCCGGAGCTTTCATTTCCCTGAGAAGTTCAACTTTTTATGTTACAAGGTATTGTTTTAGGTCAAATTTAAACATTTTCAATCGAATATATTTTGTCAGTCAACTCTTAAGGTCCTCCAAAAGGTGTTTTCTCAGTCTTTCAGCAATTTTCCAGTCAAAAATTATGCTCTGAAGTCAATTCTCATTTTAAAAAAATAACTGCTTGGACTTGTATAACTGCGATAGTTTTAGTTCTGAATAGAAATTAGGAACTTTTGAATAAAATTCATTTTTTTCTCACTGGAGATTTTCGTGAGAGGTGCTATGAATTCTGAAAGTTTCGAAATCATTGAAAACTCTTATTAAAACTAACTGACTACTTGTTTAGAAATTATTTTGAGTTTTTATGGTTTATTTTTATAGTAGATAAAGTGAAAATATGAACTTTTTTCAAAAAATTTCCGGTAAAAAGAAATATAGAATGTTGATCAGGAAATGGAGTTCTATAAGTTCATCAATTTTGAGGAAATTTCAAATCGACAACTAGTTGAACTTCCCTTATTAGTTTCGAATAATATTCCGAGTTTTTTATGTTACAAAGTATTGTTTAAGGCTAAAATTAAACATTTTCAATCAAATATGTTTTGTTAATCATTTCTCAAGGTCCTCCAACAGATCTTTTCTCGAACTTGCAGCTATTTTTCAGTCAAAAAATGATGCTCTGAAGTCAATTTTCATATAGAATAACTGCTTGAACTTATATAACGGCGATAGTTTTAGTTCTGAATAGAAATTGGGAACTTTTGAGTGAAATTTATATTTTTTCTCACTGGAGAGTGTTATGAATTCTGAAAGTTTGGAAATCATTGAAAACTCTTATTAAAATTAACTGACTACTTGTTTTGAAATTATATTGAGTTTTTATGGTTCATTTTTATAGTAGACAAAGTGAAAATATGAACTTTTTTCAAAAAATTTCCTGTAAAAAGAAATATAGAATGTTGATCAGAAAATGGAGTTCTATAAGTTCATCAATTTTGAGGAAATTTCAAATCGACAACTAGTTGAACTTCCCTTATTAGTTTCGAATAATATTCCGAGTTTTTTATGTTACAAAGTATTGTTTAAGGCTAAAATTAAACATTTTCAATCAAATATGTTTTGTTAATCATTTCTCAAGGTCCTCCAACAGATCTTTTCTCGAACTTGCAGCTATTTTTCAGTCCAAAAATGATGCTCTGAAGTCAATTTTCATGTAGAATAACTGCTTGAACTTATATAACGGCGATAGTTTTAGTTCTGAATAGAAATTGGGAACATTTGAGTGAAATTCATATTTTTCTCACTGGAGATTTTCGTGAGAGGTGTTATGAATTCTCTTATTAAAATTAACTGACTACTTGTTTTGAAATTATATTGAGTTTTTATGATTTATTTTTATAGTAGATACAGAGAAAATATGAAATTTTTCCTGCAAAAATCTTTGGTGAAAAGAAATTCAAGATTTTGATCAGGAGATTGAGTTGTACAACCTCGTCAACTTTGAGAAAATTTCGACAACTAGTTGAACTTCCCTGATTAGTCTTGAACAATGTTTTGAGCTTTTTATCTTATAAGGTATCGTTTTAGGCTAAAATTAAACATTTTCAATCAAATACATTTTGTTAATCATCTTTCAACGTCCTCCAACAGGTATTTTCTCCAACTTTCAGTCAAAAAATGATGCTCTGAAGTTAATTTTTATGTAGAATAACTGCTTGGACTAGAAACTTGAAATTTTTGGGTTAAAATTCATATTATTTTGAAAAAGTCTAGTTTATAACACCAATATCACTTCCAAATTTACGCTAGAAATTTTGTGAGCTGGTTTTTTTTTCTATATTTCTTTGAAGAGTTAATTCTTTGATTTCTGTCCAAGGTTTTTTGTTCTTTCTCGTGATTTCACAAGGAAATCGAGCTCTTGGGACAGAATTCAGCTTAGAAACTGATAATGACTTTCAGATTTCAACACGGTTAGTAGTTTAAAAAAAATACAAGGCTGAAATTCGCAAACTCCGATCTTAAGACATGTTCAGGGGTGATTTTCTAGGATCCTTGACGTATTACGACTTAGTTTAGTATTTCCAAATCTATTTTTTTTTGTTCAGCAAATGTTTTCAGTCTAATTTATCTTGTTTCGGCTTTGAAGAGAATGAAATATTTCAACAGATTCTCAGAAAATATGATAATCTGAGTATAATGAATTTTTTCAGGATTTTCGACATGGTATGGTTCAGTTCATGTATTTAAGATGAAAATCCAAAGTTTTTTTCCGTTTATTGATTTTGTACTTTTCTATCAGGCAGTTCATTTTCACAAACTCGTTTCGGCTAATGTTTCTGAATAGGAAATTGAGCTCTTGGAGCAAGTTTCAGCCACTGAGCTTGATTTGAGCATTCTATAGGGTTCAGTGTGCGCCATTTAAGGCAGGAACTTGTAATTTTCCAGTTTCTGCAAGATTTCTTCTGTGGTATTGTCCAGTTTATCGTTTTTTTCATCGATCTTTTAATTTTTTATTATGGTATATCTTTTCTAACATCCAGAAAATCAAAAATTTTAACAAAATGTCAAAAAACTCACTAGGCTCCTCCAAAATAGGTATTCTCCAAGGTACACCATCCGCCGACACCATCCATACATACTCCATTTTCTCTTAAAATTTTCAGCCAAATCTTCTCTAAACCTTCTTATTCAAACTATTTCCAGATCGACTAAACGATAAAACAACTATACATTTCTATAGATAATTGTTTTAATATTTATTCAACACGAAGAAAAAATCGAGATATAGATATACTAATTTAACAGTCATAGACGTTGCAAAAAACATAAAAATAAGGGGGGAGGAGAGTAAAAAATTTGTCCAGGTTGAGACAAAAAACATATGGAATGTCACTAGTTTTATACATTTTTTAAGGTTATCTGTGAGAAAAGAGAGATATCACACTAAAGAAGAGAAAAGGAAGAGAAAATAGATAATTGAAGCTTGAAAAAGCGGCGATGAGTCACTTTACTTGTTTCCCATGTTGGCTTTGTTGGTCTGAAAAAAATATTGATTTTAAAGGAACATTTATGGAGTATTAGATTCCGAAACAACTTCGGTATTTATGGTTTTAATATGAATTTCAAAAATAATTTTTATGGCGAGGAAATATAGCTGAACTTCTGAGGTAAAACTGTCGCATGCAATTTTTTTTTTCGATATTTCCTGAATTCTATTTAAAAATTATTTTACCTTCAAATGTTTTTCAAAAATTATTGAACCTATTTTAGTTAGAAATAGGTCTAATTTCCTTGAGTTGGCAAAACTAATTCGTAATTCAATTTTAAAGAATTGCATTTTCATCGAAAGATTCTTACCTGAACAATTCCGATGATCATTCCGAACAATCCGATGGCTGATGCGAAAATTTCAATAATCAAAATTTTGACGAAGAGCGCTGGATTGGCAGCGTCAGCGATAGCAGCTCCCGATCCGACAATTCCGACGGCCAAACCGCACACCAAGTTCGACAAACCGACAGTCAATCCTCCACCGAAGATCATGTAACCGGCGGCGAGATTTCGGGCCAAGATCGCGTAATCGGTGCCTAGGTCCAAGTCGAGATCTTCACGTCTGAATTCCTGGAACGAAATGGGATGAAGATTCATTGAAAATCTATTATTTTGGTGTAATTTAAAATAATTGTAATTCGGAGAAGGATAACGTGGAGAATTTCGCAATCTCAAAAATCGAGAAATTTGTTGCAGTTGATGTCGTTATGACTAATTTAAGCTCTTTTGGATGAGTAGCGGTGTAAAATTGGGAATCTTGAACATGAAAAAGGTTTTAGGTCGTTTTCAGGCTTTCATTTTAATATTTAAAGGTTCTCTAGTCTCCTGGCAAAGGCATTCTGGAGATAAAAGTGGAGTAAGATTTAATTTTGTCGAGTTTTACCTTTTAAAGCCTACTTCAAGGAATTGGCTTCAAAATGTTTGAAAAATTAGAATTTTTATGATTCTAGAAGTATTTTTTGCGTTTTTATTGATTTTTTGTTTGTTAAAACACTTACACTGAACTTTCCAACAAAAACGAAGGCCATAATAATACCGAAAATAGCGACGGCTTCACAGAAAATAATCGATACCAAGTTCTTTGTTCTAATTCGTGGCGCCTTAACACCACCACCAAGAATCGAGGATCCGGTGGTGAAAATACCCCAACCGGCACCCAAAACCGACAACGACAACGAGGCTCCGATTCCTAAACCGGCCCACATGTGCGGTGATGTTGATGTGAGGAACCAGGCAATATCGAAACGATGACCTTGTCCGGTTAACATGTAGAAGAATCCGGTGGCAACGAGGATGAAGATTGCGATGGATGTGACCACGAAGGTCGTTTTTAGAATTGCTCCGGCCGCCATTACCTGAAAAAATATTTTTATTGAAGAATTTTGGAAAACGTGCAGAATATAACGTTTTTAACATGAAACAATTATCTGATACTATTTCACACAATTCTTGAACTTATCAGATCAAAAAAACATTGAAAATAAACGTAGGAAAAAAACGAAAGAGAGAATTATCGATGAAAGAGTGGTTTTCGGTCGTGGAAGAGTTTAGTGTAGAAACCAGGCCACGGTCATAAGTCCCCCAACAATTGTGTGTATTTTATTTTTGAGAGAGAGGGAAAAAGGAAAATAGGAGGATTATTGAACGTTTTGAAAGATTTTTTTACTGAAAAATGGAATTTAAAAAACATGTTCGAAATGTTTTCAAGAACTTTGTACGCATGTGGTTGTTGGAAAGCAAAAAAGGAGGAATGATATATGTAAAAATTCAACCTGAAAAATATAAAAACTTTGGGCTCAAACAACTTTTTTATCAGTAGAGTTTGAAAATTTGAATTTTCTGGATGGAATATAAGACGAAGTTCTCAATATTTTGTGGTTATAAATGTTTACAAAAGAACAGGATATTATTAAAATATAACTGAATGTTTATTAACTTTAAAAATTAACTTTTCTGATGAAATTATAGCATTGAAAATTCTTGCAAGAAGATCTTGAAAACTGAAAACAAACAAAAAACAAAATATTGTCCGAGAGAAGTCCGCAGCCAGCGCTCAAGGCGCACACTTCGTGGTCTCGCACGGACCCGCGTGAAATTTGATTTTGAAAAAATGTTTTTATTTTCTTCCCCAAAAAAATTTTTCACGTTTTTTGCAGCTTTTGGAGTTACTGAAATAATGAGGATGAATTTTAATAAATTGTACATGATTTGGATATAAAGTACCAATGTTCTTGTGCAAATTTTTTATACCAAAATGTTATTTTTCTTCCAAATTTATCTGCTTTTCGATAATTACTTGTGCAAACCTACCAATTTTCAGAAACTTGCCTCTTCGCTCTACTCGAAATGCGGGTAACCGTCCTTGGCAACAATCTAACAGCTCGGCATTTCGTGAGCTACCTCTCGGAGACTCACCAATCGGTTCAAATCTCATTGTGGACATTCGACGTGTCCGATTATCCGGAGTTCGAGGGCGTCTCGACATATCAAAGATTTTATGGCATGAAGAATCTACCAAACGCTTTGCTCGGCTCCGATGTTGTCGTGAATCTTCACGAATGCACTGACTTTTCACTTCTACCAGATCTTGGCGATCTTCAGCTCCATAATGTAGAAAGTGAGTTGAAAAATGAAGCTGTCTCTTTGAAAAAAGAAAAATGAATTATAGTTGTGAGATCGGTACTCTTCCACATCCAATGTCCCTTGGTTCACCTCTCAACCCCATTCATCCAATGCTCAAATCGATGGCCAAATGTCTATGAGCCGGAAAGAGACCCAATGGTTTATTGTGCTCAGTGGCCTTTCCAAGAGTATTGCGCAAGCAAATATGAAGCCGAAACTCTCATAAGGGAATCGGATAACGATTCCTATATTGTGTAAGATCCTGAAAACCTTTTATTTATAAATTAGATGTATATTTTTCAGACGCTCTGTCCCAACATACGGAGAAGGTGACAATTGCTCGATTCTGACCGACTTAATCTATTTCTCAAATGATAAGTCGATTTTTGCACTTGGCGACGATGATGGACACATGCAAATGGCATACGCTGGAAATGTATCGATGGCATTGTGGTCAGCCACGTGTAAATTGCTTTCGCAATCAACGACACTCGATCTAAACGTATCGTATAATGATGATGAATTGAGCGATTTGGTTAACTCGGCGGAGAATTCGATGAAAGTCATGGGAGAGTCGGATAAAATTGAGAAGAAGCTTGGATTGACACCGATAGTTAGTGATCCTATCCTCTTAAAATGTTGACATACCTAACTAATTTTTCCAGTTGGAAGTCGATGAAGAACCCGAAGATGGCGATTTAGAAGGATGCCGTGCTCGCCACAACACAGTTCGCACATCCTATAACGGCGAGACTGAAGTCGTCGAGTCAAAAGACGAGTCTGGTGTCGAATGTGATGTCTTCGATCAAGACAATACTTTGATGAACCTTGAGCAACCGATTGCGCATAGTACTATGCTCGACAGTCTTCTCTCCAACTACTCGTCGTCTTTCGAATCGTCGGGAAAACAACAACGGGTTTTCGAAATTTTTTTGATCAATGATGACACGCCGAAGAAAACTGTGTATAATACGTATGGACAATTGCTCTTTGTAAGTATTTTTTGTAAAAGTTTGAAAATTTTTCTAGCTAAAAATATCAGAAACTAACTGAAAGTTCGGAATACATCGTATAATACATTTAAAATCCGATTTCCAATGAGAATACAAACAAATTTTTGCGGTTTTCTGCTTAAAAAAATCACATTTTTGCTTGTTTTAGACTAGCATTTTGATTTTTCAGTTTCAGTGTTTTCAATAATGCCAAGTTTTCCTAGTCTACAAGAAATTAACTATCTATTTTTCAAACATCCCTTGTTTTCAGAATTCAAAACGCGGTCGATCACCAATTCAATACTCGTTCATCCCACTGTATTATATTTATCTACTTTTCTCATTCCTCATCCGCTTTGCTGTCCAAGTTTTTGGCCCATTGAGATTCGCAAAAATGGTAAGATTTTTTTCTCAATTTCCTTTTTAAAAATTCAATTTTTCAGCTTCCAAACCCGTCGTTCCTCTACTTCTACTTTCATCATTGGACATTTTTCAATTCAACGAAAAGTGTGCTTTTGCTCGGTTACAAACCACAAGGGTTCAAGGTAAAAACATTTTTTTGCTAACAAATTAATTCATGAAAAATGTTTCAGGAAAGTGTCGGGAAGTGTGCAAAGCACTATCGAGAGCTGCGCAAAAAGGACATTTACCAATTCTCGTGGCAAAAATCGATCTCATCTGGCAGATATTAATTTGCAGTTTTTTCTTTGGTGCACCCACCACATTTGTCTTGTAAATAGCGTAATAGGTTGGTTTGCACCCCCATTTTCTTTTTGTTTCTTTTTGATTTAAAACTTTTCTCCTAAAGAAAAGTGCTCCCCAAGATTTTGTTGTATTTATAATTTGCACAAAGAGAACACTGGTTGATAGATAGCATATAATATATATATTTGATGATTACAAGTTTTTGTTTTGTTTATTTATTTATATACGGGTGGTGTACTAAAACACTTGAGAGTTTACCGCCTATCACGAGACCCTGCTTATCATAACATTTGTCGGAATGGAGGAATTTTCCGATTATTATACTTTTTCAGACGTTTGACAGATTGATTGACTGTATGTGCACTTCAAGTTTCCTTGTTTTGCTTGAGAGTAGGTAAAATGCCCTTCAGAACCACCCACGCGCGAAAATTTGACTGATTTTCGGAAGCAAAAGAGTGAATAGAGGTTCTAAAAAAACTTGGCTACCAAAAATCCAGGTAACTAAACTGAATTTTCAAATATTCCTGCCTGAAACCCATTTTTTTCGAATTCTAGAAATCTACGTGGCTAATTTTCAATTTTGAGAAAAATTAATGGATATTTGATACATTGAATTCAAAAGGACAGTTTTCAAAATTCAGAGAATGATGACAAGAATCCACTTTTTTCTATCTTGCTGAATTTTCAAAATTTACTTCCTGGAAGTTGTTTTGTGAATTCTAAAATTATTGGAGAAAATCCACGTGGCTAGTTGTGAATTTTGAGCAAAAATTATGGGATATTTGATCCATGTTTGTTAAAATGAAAATTACAGCCTGAATTTCAGCCAAAAATTTGCTGAAAATGAACAAAAGTTTGGTATTTAGTGTTTGTGTGTGCTATATCCTTTGATATCTTCTAAAATCAACCCTGAAAACGTTCATAAATTTTTCAAAAAATGAAAAATAGTGCAGAATCCATGGAAAAATCACACTTTCTCACAAATTATTTTAAATTTCAGAATTTATTTTCAATATAGAATTAAAATGGCTGAAAATTTTGTGATTTCTACTAGAATTTCCTAGAATTTTCTAGATTTTGGAAGTGTTGGCTTTTTCTTATTAGATATTTGATTTCAAAATTTAGCACCTAAAATCGATTTTGGTTCCAATTTCCAATAGATTTTCTCATTTTTTTTTCTATTGTAACCGATTTTAGCGTACAGTGTTGCTTTGAAGGTAAATTTTTTTTAAATAAATTTTCAACCAGGTTACTCAATATGAAAACTCATATTTTGATATATTTCGAAGCCAAAAATTAATTGTCCAGCCTGAATTTTTCGAGAATTCTCAAGAACCCCCTTCCAATTGTTTTTTCTGGTCTCCTCCAGTTTTCCTAATAAGATAAAGGTCTCTTTGGGAAAATTGCGAAACCTATCAGCGAACGTCGCCTGCTTCCTTCGCCTACGGTCATAAAAAGCTCAAATCGATGATCGGCTCAAGCTCAACGAGAAAAAAAAATGAGAAAGAGGGGGGGGGAGCTCCGCCCCATTTTGTCTCGCTTCTCACATATCGATTTTCGCTGGGGGTATTTCGAAGTCCAAGAGGGTCCTTTTTTGTCAGTCTCTGTCGTTCTCTCTTTTTGCTGACTACGCTATAATTGATGAAGAGAGGAAAGAGAGAGACGAACACACGATTTTTTTTCGTGTTGTTTTTTCTTTCTTTTTTTTCAGTGACTGGATGGAAATAATATTTTTAGACACGTCACGTATTTTTTTTTTTTTTTTGATTGTTGTCTGAGAATTTGTTGTGTGTGTGTTACGGGGAATCAGTGAGCATTTCTTTGGAAATTTTTCGTTTTTTGAAGACCGAGTGTATTTCAGAAAGTATTAGATATCAAAAATCGAAGTTTTGCCCATTTTCAGCGTGAAATTTGATGGTTTTTCTAAAATTTCAGAGAATTTTGAAGTATTTCACAAATTTTCGGCGAATTCTAGTTAATTTCAGAAGATATTAGCACCAAAAACACTAGAAGAAATCAAAATTCTGTTGATTTTCAGCGACTTAGGTTGTAATTTTCATTTATTTTCGTGACATGCTCGAAAAATCCAAAAATATTAAAGTTTTTCTGAAAACTTGAGAGATTTTTGATATTCTGTTAAATTTTTTGTTTGTTTTAGAACAATTTTATGATAATCTATAACTGTTGGAGTTCGACAAGTTTGTTAAAAACCTTAGAATTTTAGATACTAAGTCACATTTTTGAGGAATTTAGAAGATTTTATTGGAACCCGGAACTTTTGGGAATTTTAACCTGGATTTAGGAACGTTTGGCAGGACCAAACAATTTTCAGAAGCTTGTATAACTTCTCTGAAAACCGGAAAAACTGAAAAAAACTGAAATCAGAAACCTTTAGAGTGAACTTCATAAACATGGATTATTTTTTATGTAAATTTGGAATTTTTGTTTCAAAATTCAGGCTGTAAATAAAAAATATATAAAAAATGAATTAGTTTCCCAGTGATATGTCAAATCCTGAGAATATGAAGGTTTATCATGGGAATTTATATAATTTTTGGTATTTTCTGGTTCCCATTCCCACCCAGAACTCCCCTTCTCATTATTTATCTCCTCCTTGCGCGGTTCTTGGCGCCATCGCCTTCGCCGAAAAAACCAATAAAATCCCTCTTCTTCATTATTTTTATGTTTTTCCTTCTTTCGATGCCAGATTTTTTCGAAAATTTCCTTCCTTCAAAGAGTGGATTATGTATATTCATATCTTGGTGTCACATCTGTTCTTCATTTGAATATCTACTTATTTTTGCGATTTAATTAAGTTATGTAGTTCTCGTGGAGGAGATTTATTTATTTTTTTGGGAAAGAAGAGAAAAAGTTTTTCCAACGGCTATAATTATTTTGGTTATTATTCATCGAACCAGTTATGTATGTCCAAAAATAGGCGTGTAGTTCTTTTGGAGAAGTGAGTGACTCATTTTCTCTTTTCATGAGAGAATTGCGAAATAGTTTTTTTTTTTTTTTTGGAAATTGCGAAAGCGGAGAAAAAAAAACAGAAGCTATGGGGAATCGAACCTACGAGTTTTGAATGCATGGAAGGCGCGGGTGTTCACCACTTGACCACGTGTGCGCTCACGTGAGCGTGTGGTATTTGCATAGATAAGCGCGTTGCTTTTGCTTTCAACACCAAAAATTGATCGCATTTTCCAATCTTCTTCTTCCACATTGTGTTGTATATGTTCATCCGACCATAATCTGTCGGGCGCCCTCCGCGTTCCGCCACACTATTTTCACAATCACTCACTTTCACACCGTTTCAAAAACACAACACAACACCACAATATCTTCTCTTCGTCTTCTTTTTTCCTGGTATTTGATAATTTTTTGAAATTTTTGTAGCGAGAGTACTGTAGTTCTGTGCAGTTTGTCGTATGATTTGATGTATTCACGGATTTTTGAGTTTTGTTTTTTGTTTTCTTTTTTTTCGGAAAAATTTGAGTTTGGGATCTTTCTAGGTGCTGAAAGCCGTTTCTATCAAAAAAAAAAAATGGTGAAAAAATGTTCCAAATATTCACTTTTTGTCATATCATTTTGTTTTTTTCTAATCTTTCTTCTCTCATGTTGCCTTCATCATTTTTTTTCACTTTAAACTAAACTAAAACAAAATCCATCAATCTCAATTTTTTTCTTGTTCCACGGGCGCTTTTTTCGTGTCTCGGTTGCTTATTGATTCAGCCGTCGTAGCCTACAGTAACCTATAGTGACCGTAGTCTATAGTAACTTTGCTGCTTTGCATTTGTTTACACAGAAGCTTATGATTTGGTCAAAAAAAAGAGTTTAACACTATTGATTTGTTGTTTGGGGTTTGGATTAGATTGGTACTTTTCACTTTTGTGACATTTTTAGCATCGCCTGATTTTTTCTTTGCAAAAAGCTGCTCTAGAGGAAGAATGAAGTTTTTTATTTATTTTTAAAAAATTTGAAAATAAATAAAATAAAGGCGCACGCGCGCCATAAAACGATATCCTACACCGTCGCGGCAAACAAACAATTCAAAAAAAATTTCTTTTTGTTTTTTTTCAACGAAAAACAAATTTCAATCTCAGGAAACATCAGGTGAATCATTCATTTTCTTATTTAAAATAATCGTATGATTTTTATTTCATAATAATGTATTTTGCTATTATTTAAACCAAACCAAACCATTGCACATGCATTGGGAGAAAGGAAAATGAAAAGGTATTTAGATACATTTTACAATGTGATATTTATTTACATTAGTCATTCCTCTCCTTTCACCATATATTGATGTATAGATTGATGTTTTCGTCTGGCTAGGCTAGAGTTTTTCAAAAAACGTTGTGTTAAAACTCGTCATATTTCTGCACTTTGTTGAATGAAAAACCAGGTGACTCTTTTAATCGCTTCATTAAACAGAAAATTATCATTTCTTTCCCTTATCACACATTTTTAATATTCCGGGTGATCTGATTCAATAATGCTTCTCACCAAAAAACAGAATAATAATTCTTTGAAAAAAAAAATGAAAACGCGAGTGAGTAGTAGTAAACACTTTCCACCCCTCAAGCCTCTTCTCTTTTTTTTGTTGTCTATTTCACTAGCGTCTCTCTACCTCCTCTTTTTCTCAATTCCCTCTTTTCGCATACATACTCCATAGAGTTCGTTTTTCAAACATTTTTTCTCATCAATTCATTTTATTTTTTATTATTTCAAATAAATTCGTGTCCTAGCTAGAAAAATCTTGTTTTGACCTACATTTTGCTCTACACCGCCATTTTTCATTTTGTTTTTTTCTCGAATTATTGCAACAAAAATTTTTGTTTGTTTCAGTTACGCTGCCAGTAAGATCTGAAAGGTTGGCAGCGATGCTCACGTTATTAGAGCCGCCGGGGGCCAAACGTTCGCCCAACGTTGGCAACTACAATAATCGCTCAGCTCAACATTTATTGAATTTAGGTGAGTGTTTTTTGTTGTCTTATCGCAAAAATTATAAGGGTTATTTGGTTTGAAATGAATGTTTGGAAATCAACAAATCAATTTATTAATTTATGTGCAGAAAAAATAAGTTTTATCGATAAGCGAATTAATTTTTTGATTTGTTTTGCATTGTTTGAAAATTTAAAACCATCATACTGAAAAAAACATGTCTCAGGCTAGAAAAAACGGTAATAGTTCATATAATAGATATTTTAACCCATCATGTTTCACGTTAGAAACCCAAATATCTTCTCTGATATTCAGTAAAGGTAGAATTTTCTAATTTCAATGCGTTTTTCTTCCATCTTAATATTCCTGTTTGAAATTAGCAAAGAACGCACGACACGACACAGTTGAAGTAATTAAAAAACCCGAATATTATTGTTTTTATATGAAAGTTTTTTTTATTGTTAGAATAATTCTTGAAATCTAATTTTTAAAATTTTTCCAGCACCAGAAGAGGATGATTTATACGATCAATACGATGAGCAGGACGATTTTGCGGAAAACGAAGAGACCGCCCGAAATGGTGGCTTCCTAGCTCGTTTCCTCAACAAATACCTTGTGTGGCAAACCTCATCCAGTGAATTCAACGAACGCTGGAAACGCGAATTTCGCTCTCGCCCCTCATGGTGTGACGCCGATCTTTGCCTTCAACAAATCAAGCGGGTAAGCAAAAAGTCAACTAACGACAGAATTTTTGAATTCGCCTCCCCATTCCCTGCTCCCTAACACCTGCTCATTTCATACATATACATATATTTAACCAGTCAATGTGTCACCATGACAACCCGCTGACAAATCGTTTTGTTTATGCAACCAACACACTGAAAAAAGGGAAAAAAAGAAAGTGTTCCGGTATCGAATTTCGGGGCGAAAGAGAACTTAATTCACCTAAGTTCTATTACTACTTTTGACACAAAAGTGTTGGCGGGAAGTTGAGTGGCGAAGAGAGTTATTTGCACAGTTTTAAATTGCAATGTGTGCCCACATTTCATTTTGTTCGAAGCGGGGATAAAGTTTCTTTTCCCATCCATTTTTTGAGCAAGATCTAGGATCATTTTTTGCACCACCTGAAATCAGTCAGGGGTCACTGTGACTCATCGGATATGAATCCCAACAGGTCAAGAAATATTGATTTTTTTTTCAATTGACCAGCTGCTTCTCACGCCAGTTTCATCCAAAACAGGAGAATAATTGGATATGTCATTAGTAATAGAAAGGGGAAAGAGAGCGCAAGGGGGCATGCATTATTAACCTTGAAATTTAACGGCGTCAGTTTCGAAATTTGACATTTTGTTGGACGAAGTTTGATGCATTTTTTCTTTTTTGGTATAAAGTGTCAACAATATGGAAATGTGTCTGTGTGTGTGTTTGACTAAAGGTTAAATGGACATGACGAAAATGATTGCAAAGATACTTAAATCGAGAACTGTGGTAAACATTCAATAGCGCATAACTATAAAATACGAAATATGTTTAGATTTTTGCTGGAAATTCGATTGACGCAGTTTTTTGGACCACTAAAGAAAGATTGTTCAAATATACTCGATCCTCTTTCATTTTGAACCTGAGCCATGGAAAATCAGCAGCTCTTTTTCGAAATCAAAACAGAAACATGATAGCCTCTCTCTCTCACATCATTACTATAATTCTTTTTTGCCTCTCCTCCTCTCTTTTTCTTCTTCTTCTTCTCTATTACTTTTTTTTTAATCCGACTAGTACAATGGATGGGAAAATTGAATTGGAAGTGGTGGAGCAGGCAGGAAAAACTGGACTTGTCCCCTTCTTTTTTTTTTTGTTGTTTCCCTGAAGAGCACCTGAGTCATTTACGGAAAACATGTTGTATAGATAGACGAATTCAGCACCAACCAATACACTAAAAAAAAAATGGAAATGAAAATGAAATATAATATATTGTTATTATTGTATAGTTGATTGGCTGGCTGGCTGGCTGGCTGATTTATTGCTAGAAAAATGGAACGGATGGGGGTTTTTAAGTGATGATGAGGAGAAAAGCTTGTTTTTGTTTTTTGAAAATATAGATGGGAATGATATTTATTAAATGAGTCATATAGGTTACCACAACCTTGAATCGATACTTACTCCCACAAACTAAAAAACACACACACACACACAACACATTCATTTATAATTGTTTGTTTTTGTGACAGATATTGAACTATTTTGACCTCGAATAAGGAATAGGAGAGGGAATAGGGATGGTTTAGTGATTTGAAAAATTATGAGGATTTTAAATTTACAGCCTTTATAGTTAGTTTGAATAAACCGTTTAATAGCAGGAAAGCGTAGAAACTTTAGTAACAATATCCCAAAACTCAACGTTCTTTTTTTTCAGGGAAAAGCAACGGGTAATCAATGGGCACTCTACTCGCGAAGTTTTATCCAAAAAGTACTATTCTCACTCGGCCAAGCTGTGCATCGCAACGCCTGGTCGGTCATCCTAATGATATCAATGATTTTTGCCGTGTGCTGTTACGGTCTACAATATGTGCGTATCGAGACGGATATTGTCAAGTTGTGGGTGTCACGTGAGTTGCTCCACCATTATCGCGTAATTCATAGAGCTTTTCGTTTTTTGCAGAAGGAGGACGTCTCGATTTCGAGCTGAATTTCTTGTCAAATATCAAAGAGAAGATGAATTATAACGCGTCGGCGTCGGGTGAAGCGGAAATACCAAGGGAAAATGGACTGGGTGGCGGGTATCAGGTGCTGATTCAGACGCCGCAGTATGAAGGGCAAAATGCGTTGGATATTGGGCCATTGCTGAAACATGTTGAAATTATGAAGAATATTGCTAGTTTTAATGTTACAGTGCATGGAGAGTGAGTTTTTTTTATATCTTTAACTCGAAAAACTAGTTGTTTTCAGACAATGGTCTCTGTCTGATATCTGCTTCAAACCAGCGCCACCATCAATTGCCAACGGATCGATTGCCGAACATGTTTCTGGTGTCATAGACCGAATTGTTCCTTGCATTTGGATCACACCAATCGATTGTTTTTGGGAGGGATCGAAAGCACTTGGACCACATCCAACTTTGGCAAAATCAACGCTCGGTGCTCTTTCATATTTTTTGAGTTCGTTACCCGCCGGTGATACCATCCGATGGTCGGATTTTGATCCAATCAAGGTTATCAATGAAATTCACAACGCATTCAATCTCGGTTCACACTACACGTTCTTCGAAAGAGCCGGTGTCGGTCATGGTTATATGGATCGGCCGTGTATTGATCCACTGGATCCGGAATGTCCGAAAATGGCGCCGAATCACTTTGATGTCTGCCCGCATATAGATAAAATTAGAGAAGTCGCTAGAAAAGATGGGCAAGAGTTGAAAGCGGAAGTGAAGGTGGAAGAATCGGGAGACTCCTTCTTGAATTGGCTTGGTCGAAAGAAGAGAAATGTGGAGAACGCTGGAGGAGCCCCCGCTGAAACCGCTACACAAGAACCAACGACCACGACCACTACAACATTGTCGCCAGCGGAAATTGCTCTCAGTAAAGCGATGGATGAGCAAAGAAAATTGGAAGAAATGCAAGAACGTGAGTTTTTTGAACTTTGAGCGAGGGAAAACTTTTGCAAATTCTCTATTCCATTGTTTCAGAATGCAAACCTTTCCGGAAATCTGCATATATGTGGCTCAAACAAAATAAGGAACGATGGGCTGAAGTGTTACCCGCCGACAAATTTCCACAAACTGTCGACTATGCAAAAATCATGTCGGGCGGTTGCAACGGATTCGCCGCAAACGTGCTTCATTGGCCAGTTGACATGATCTTGGGTGGAGCGAAACGCGACGAAAAAACTCGCCAACTCGAAACCGCCGACGCCCTTCAATCGGTGTTCCTTGTCGCGTCGCCCAGCGACATCTACCTGCGATTCAAACAGAAACCCGGACGAGAGTCGCACAAGAAGAACTTGAACATGACGGCGTGGAATGAGGATATGGCCGAACAGGTGCTAACAGCGTGGCAGAGGAACTTCACCCGCAATTTGTATGATCATGCGGATAATCGAGATGAGAATGGGGCGGAGAGAAGAACTTTGCATCCATTGGCGTCGACATCGATTGCGGATATGTTGGAGGAATTCTGTCAATTCAATTATACCATCATTTTCGTTGGATACGGATTAATGGTGAGTTAGAGGATTTTTTAGAAACAGTTTCAAGTTTATTTTACAGCTCGTCTATGCGATTTGCACTCAACTTCGTGTCGACAATTGGCTACCATCTTCCGAAGCATCGATGGGTCTCGCTTTCGCTGGAGTCCTTGTTGTCACTTTTGCCTCGGTCGCTGGTCTTGGTCTCGCCACATGGTTTGGTATTGAATTCAACGCCGCCACCACACAAATTGTACCATTCCTCACTCTTGGAATCGGTGTCGACAACATGTTCATGCTCCTCTACAACTACCGCGATTTGCTCAAACTCTCCGGTGGTCGCAACGATTTGGCGATTCTTATGAAGGAGACGGGAATGTCGATTCTGTGCACGTCGATCAACAACATTTTGGCATTCATGACTGGAACTCTCCTGCCGATCCCAGCTCTCCGATCGTTCTGCGCACAATCCAGTATTTTGCTCACGTTCAATTTCATTGCGATTCTCACCATTTATCCGGCTATTATCTCGATTGATTTGAGAAGAAGGAAGAGTAAACGAAGAGATTTGTTGTGTTGTTTGTATGGAAATACCCAAGAAGAGACGTATTCCATGATTTCAAAGCCAAAGTTACCGGTATGTTGTTAAAAATGCTCAAAGTGAAATCTAGAATCCAACAATTATGTTTTGCAGAACAAAAGAATCATTGGTGCCGCTTCTGAAGCATCTATCATTCAACGTTTCGATGGTATCACCAACTCGCCATGCACCACCGAAGAGCCTAGCGCATCTTGGCTCAACAAGCAGATTCGCAACAACTACATTCCGCTCTTGTCGAAAAAATCGTATCGAGCATTTGTTATTGGACTATGTGTTGCAATGGTTGGAGCATCGGCATACGGAGTATCGAATTTGACACTTGGTTTGGAACTTAGTGATGTTCTCCCAGAACACACTGCACCGGCGCAATTTTTGAGAGCTAGAGATAAGTACTTTAGGTGAGTAACATTCAGAGAAGTTTCATGGAATAAATGAATGTTTTCAGTTTTTACCCGATGTTTGCTGTTCTACAAGGTCCGAATATCGATTATGCTCACCAACAAAGACAAATTGACAATTACCGCCAAGCGATTGGATCGTCGAAATATGTGATCAAAAACAAACACGATGAGCCGAGCGAAAAATACTGGCTCGGACTCATGCGCGATTGGTTGATCAGTGTTCAAGACGGATTCGATAGAGAGATTGAGAACGGCGCGTTCGATCTGAAAACTGGACAGATTATCGGAAAGAATGTATCAGAAGATGCGCAAATCGCACATGCTCTTATCTGCTCAACTGGCGAGAAGTTCGAATGCCAGGGAAGAATTGGAACGATCAGATTGGTCGACGAAAGTGGAATTATCAATCCAGATGGGTTCTATAATTATCTAACTGCTTGGTTCAACATCGATCACATGATGTATTATGTGTCGCAAGCCTCGTTCTTCCCAACACCGCCAAAATGGGAGCTCCGCAAAGAGCAGACAGAGAATTATGTTCCACCAGCGGCACCATTGGCGTATTCGCAAATTCCGTTCTATTTGACTGGATTGACTGATACACCAGTGATTATTGATATGATCAAGGATATTCGAAATGTTTGCGAGAGATTCACCGATGCGAACCTACCCAACTTCCCGCAAGGAATTGCTTTCACATTCTGGGAACAATACCTCTTCTTGGCTGGCAATTTGACATGGGCCATTGTCATCATCTTGGCCGCCGTCTTCACGGTCATCACCCTCATTTTGTTCAGTCCAAGAGCCGCCGCCTTAATCCTTCTCGTTCTCATGATTATCGCATTCGAACTCGCTGGTTTCATGGGATTGGTTGGTATCAAATTGAACCCGGTCTCCGCTGTCACCCTCATCACCGCCGTCGGAATCGGTGTCGAATTCACCGTGCACGCCATCGTCGCCTTCTTGACATCACTGGGCACCAAAGAGGAACGAACTGCAAGTGCGGTTGATCGAGTGTTTGTGCCGGTCATACACGGAGCATTCTCGACACTTTTGGGAATTGTCATGTTGTCAATGTCGGAGTTTGAGTGAGTTTTGATGGATTTACTTTTTTTGGGTCAAGGGGTTTTGTGTCGTGTGAAAAAGAGAGAAAAAAAATGAATTTTTCCAGATTTGTTGTCAAATACTTCTTCGTCGTCATGTCTGGTCTAATCGCATCGGGTGTTATTAACGGTCTAATATTGTTGCCGGTCATTTTATCGATTATGGGACCTGGAAGAGAGGTAAATCCAAAAGCTCTTCAAGTTTACATTCAATTCGAGCCATTATTCAGATTACGCCGATCGATGGAAAATCGTTGCTCAATCTACCTCCACCGCTCTCCAAATCGTCAAGTTCTCGCCGCTGTGCGGCCAATTCGGAGTCGGATGAAGATGAAGAGCCAAATGGCCTAGTAATGTTCTCACGACGAAACAATACAACATCAACACCGAAGACGAATTCATCAAACAACACGAATTCACGACGAATCTAACCACAATGTCATAATAGTATGATTATTACCAATATTATTTATGTAAAAAGTCAAAAACACAGCATGGGTGATATTATTTTTAGAAATAGTTGAAAATTGTTTTTTTTTATTTATCAGCACGCTTATTCCCCCCTTTTTTCTCGGCTCAAAATTAATTTTTTAAATGTTTAATAATTAAATTTAACCGAATTCCCCCCTCCCTTATCCTTTTTATTCAAAATTTTAAGTGCAATTATCGAATATCATCATTTTCAACACAACTGAAAAGCGGCTTTAACATTTTTTTTGTCTCTCTCTCTCCCCTTCGTTTCTAGTAAATATAGCATAATTTAAGAGGTTTTTTTGTGTCTATCCCTGTGAATGATCTCAGTGAGTTTCTCTCTCTCTCTCCAAGAATTTTTTTGTGTCTCCCTCTCTACTTTCTTTTCTCTCTCTAATTATATTAGCTTTTCTCCTTTTTTGTGACATCAATAAATTGATCTAACATGATTTTGGTTTTGGTGATTGGAAAAAGGTCAATGAACTGGTGATGTATTTGAGGAAGGAAGAAATTTTCAAAGGAACATGATAAATTTAAAGGTGCATAGTCTCTAAAACGTGGAATTCTGAATTAAATTTTAGATAGAATAATCGTAATTACGTCAAACGCTTCGAAATATTTCGATGCTCAATGAAACATGAAATTTTTAAAGGAAAATGAAAATCTGAAGAGGACATATTTAGTTTTACATTTAAAAGAACATGGATATTCGAATTTAAAGGTGCATTAGCTTTTCGAAATGTGGAGAAGATACGTGGAAGATTCATGAAAAAACATTTAGTTCTTAATTTAAAGGAACATTTATATTCTTAACAAGTCGAGATGTTTTGATCTATAACTGTCTGATTCTCTTATTTATACTCACTGTCTCGTCTGATATCAAATTCGGTGAGAAGAGAACATCAGAATTGACAATTTTGAAAAACCAAAAAAGGATAGAAAATATTTTGAAGTTTCAAAATGATTACATTTAAAGGTTCATATGTTCCGATTTGATACGTGGAAAACTATGAAAATCCATGTTTTGAAACTGCACGCTTGATTATTTTCAGAATGTGATGGATGATCGAAACGATGTTAGGTCACCAGATGTGTTCGCCGACAACAACGGCGAAGACGAAGACAGTTTTGACGCATTTGACATTCAAACCATCACCAACACTCGAAAACGATCCGAACCGCTGGTTTTACAAGGCGAAGAAGACCCGATTATGACGATGTTAGATGAGGCGTCAGATGACGACGACGACGACGACGAAGAATCGAGGCAAGTAGGAGGAGAAGACGCGCTTAGCCGCGTTTTGCGCTCGTTTCGCGAATCGACGCACGAGCCAGATTCCGATGCAATGTCTGACAAAAGTGTCGATTTGTTTGAAGATGCTCTTTTACCAGTTGAACTGCCCAGTGGGAGCCGACGCTCTCCGCCTTCTAAACGACGTCGAGAAGAACCAGAAGAGCCCGAACCAGAGCCAGGATGCTCATCTAGTCGAAGAACAGGTCCCAACCCCATTGAGCCCGATTATTGGCAGATGAATCAGAAGAATGTGTTTGTGGTGAATGGCGAGGCGCATGAAATCAACACTTTTGGCGACTATATGAACATGAAGATCAGCAAGTTGAATTATCAGGTGAATGAGGAAAAGTCGAAGCCATTCGAGAAGATTTCGGATATTTTCCAAGGATATTCGGTGTTTGTCAATGGGTTTACAGGTATCTACTAGATTAAAAATCTCGAGCTTGGTTTTTGGACGCTGATTAACATGAAATTTGGACTATGAAAACATGGAACAACAAGAAATGTAATGGAACGATTCATGAACGAAAAATAAAGAAAAAAAATGATTTTTAATCATAAAAACCCGATTCATAAAACTTAAAAAATTGAATTTGTTTCTAATTTTTTCGTAGACCGTGTATTTTCTCATTGCGACCGTTTTTATTTCAGTTTTTTTGATTGGAAAAAAATTAGAAAAAATTCATTTCTTCTCTGTTTCGTGAATCGGATTTTTGAATTAAACTATCAACTTTTAAAAAAAATTCTCAGAAGTTAGCAAAGTTTAGAACCTCGAACACTGAAAGTACAAGAAAATTGCATGAAAAAAATAAATGCATTTTGCCAAAAAATGGATGAATTTCACGATTTGATTGATTTATTTTGTGTTTCCGCAGAAGTTTACACTGGAAATACAAAAAATTCTCAAAAAACCATGAAAAACTAACAAAAATGGGATGGTTTACTATGCTCTAGGGTAATTTTTATTCCTGAAAACATCTAGACAGTTTATTTCGCATAAAAATGAAGAATTACAGTATTTCCAGCCCATTTTTTCCATAGATTTGAAGAAAATAAAGTACGTGAAAAGAATGCATGGATTGTTTTCATCCCGTTTTTCTGTTTTTTTTCGCTAAGAATTTCCAGGTTCTACCTAATTTTGAGGTTTTTTTGAAAATAAGTATTCCAGAATTCTAAACAGGGTTTTCGTTTTTTAACTACAGACTTTGGAGCTGAAATTTCAGCATTAGGAATCTCGTTTCGCAAAAATGAACAGTAGAAGGTTGATCAGCGTTCAAAAATCTATAGAATAAGTAGATTTTCAGAAGATATTGTAGTTTGTTTCAGATCCTCCAGCTCTTGTGATACGTGATTTGATGCTCGCCCACGGTGGCGAATATCATTGTTACTATATTCACGGCAAAACTTCATACGTTATTGCTACGTCGATTGCGCAAGCCAAGATGGATCGCTTACGTGAGAAGGAGATTTACATCACCGCGGATTGGATCACTGAAAGCATCGCTGCTGGCAAAGTTATCGATTATCATCAATTTTTGTTGTATGAAAAAGGTGCCAATGAGAAGGGTGGAATGGAGAAGTTCTTAAAGAAAAAACATCTTGATGCACGAGATCCGAATTTTATCAAAGAATATTATGCGCAAAGTCGATTGCATTTGATTTCGACGCTGGCGCAAGATATGAAGGATTTTGTGGCGCAATTGAAGATAAAAGGTGCTCCCGAGAAAAAAGAGCACATCAACAATATGCATGATAACGAAGAGGAGAGTTTGATCTTTCACATTGATCTGGATTGTTTCTTCGTGTCGGTAGCGTTACGCAATCGCCCGGAGCTTGTTGGCGAACCTGTTGCGATTGCGCATAGTCGTGGTGGTGCGTCGAGTATGAGCGAAATAGCGTCGTGTAGTTATGCGGCGAGAAATGTTGGCGTGAAGAATGGGATGTTGGTGAAGACGGCGTTGCGATCGTGCCCGAGGTTGATGGTGTTGCCGTATCAGTTTGATGATTATATTGATGTTAGCAAGAAGATTTATGAGATTTTGGCGAGGTATAAGGCTTAAAAGTGTATTGTTTGCTCTAAAAATTCATAAATTCAAAAAATCGATTACTTTCACGAGTTGATTTATCAAAAGTCAGCGTTTCAGAAAAAATCGCGCAATTTTAATTTAAATTTTATTTAAAAGCAAATAATATATATTGTGAAATTGCAGAAAGATGGCACTCTGTAAATTGAAAAACGAGAGAAATCAACCACATTCACAAAATCTCCCATTCCTTCAGATGCGAGCGTGGCGCGTCGCGTGCGTCTTTACTCTGATGTCTCTCTCAAAAAGATTGTGTTTTTCAAACGGCAGCAGGCGACGCGCCACGCTCGCCTCTGAAGGAATGGGAGATTTTGTGAATGTGGTTGATTTCTCTCGTTTTTCAATTTACAGAGTGCCATCTTTCTGCAATTTCACAATAATTCAAAGTTGATTGAGATTATAATTCGATGTTTCCTGTTTCAAAAATTTCATAAATTTCAAATTTGAAGTCTTTTCAGTGATACTTTTCCTTAATTAGATAGAATTTAATTACGAAAATTTCGCAAAACTTATTGAAAAGTTAATTTTCAAAATTGAGAGCTTCAAAATACATTTTTTAGTAACGAATTTTCGATTTCTGGTTTTAAGTAGAAATAGAATAGAAGTTTTGAGAAAATAATTCAACGTTCGACAATAAACTTTTTTCACGGATTTAGAAAAAAAGATGCATAATCAGAATGTGATAAGAGCTTTCATTCAGTTTCAGAAAGTCAACAAAATTCTGTTTTAGAAAAAATTAATTTTCTTATTCTTAAAAACATTGATTTTATAAGTGGACAAAACTTTGGCGGTGAGAGTTTAAATTTCAGAAAAATAGAGTTTTAAAACTCGAATAAAGAAAAAATACCAGAAATAAACCTGTTTGGAAAAATTCAACTATTGTTCTTCCAGTTTCACTCTCGACATCCGCGCAGTCTCCTGCGACGAAATGTACATCAACGCAACCAACCTCTGCGACAACACTAACCCTCTTCAACTCGCCGAAACCATCCGTCAAACCATACAAAGTGCGACGCAATGTACTGCCAGCATCGGCATCGGTCCAACAAGTCTCATCGCTCGTCTCGCCACCCGTCACGCCAAACCCGATGGTGTTCATTGGGTGCAACGCGGCGAAATCCGCCAATTTATGGCGAACGAGCGAATCGCAAATCTGCCCGGAATCGGATATCAGATGATGGATCGAATGAGCCAAATGTTTGGCGAGCAGACAATGTCGCATTTGCAGTCGAGAAGTGAGAAGGAGTTGGCACAGGTGTTCGGGCCGAAACAGGCCGCCAAAATATGGAAACAGTGTCGAGGAGAAGAGGAGGACGCGCCCGAGTTTTGGGAAACGCAATTGAGGAAAAGTGTGTCGTGCGATATCAACTATGGAATTCGGTTTAGTAAGGTAAGACTTTTTTGTTTAAAAAATATGCAGTTTTTTGAACGCTGATCAATAAATTGAAATTTACACTGAAAATACAAAAAATGCTCCAGACAGTTTATTTAACATAAAAATGAAAAATTAGAGCAACAAAGCAAAGAATTTCCAGTGCAAGATTGATCGAAATATTAATTTTCAGAATTGAATGCTTGAAATCTTGAGCTTGAAAAGTGCTCAATTTTAGAAAAAAGTTCAAACTTGATAAATTCTCAGAAATTAGCACCTCGAAGGTTGAAAGCACAAGAATATTTCTTTAAAGACACCTAGCCAATTGGAAAAATTAGTTTTTGCACTAAAAATTTCAAAATCAAACAAACAAGCTTGTTCGCTCCATCGAGAACAATAATTCGTTTGGACTACGGTAGTTGTGGGTTTACGGAATTTACGGCGTCCCAGCGATTTTGAAAAAAATATATTAATTTTTTTTCCTCGGTAAATTACAAAATTTTTAAAAACGTGTTTCACACAAAGAAAACTCATGGGAAGATGAACTAAAATGTTGTAATCACTGAAAAATAATTTCCAACTGTCTAGGTGTCTTTAAAAATCAAATGCATGTTTCAGAAAATCGATAAATTTAACAAGTTGATTCATTGTTAGTGATAGTGTATTTTGCAAAATTCAATGTTTCCGCATAAGTTTACACTGAAAATACAAAAAATTCTCGAAAATTAACAAAATTGGGATAGTATAATGTACTATAGGGCAATTTTTATTCCTGAAAACATCTAGACAGTTTATTTTGCATAAAAATGAAAAAATATAGCATTTTCAGCAAAGTTTCTTTTCTCTACTACATAAATAAATGAAAATTTAGGGTTTTTTGAAGATGTTGGATGAAAATGAATATTCTAGAATCGTTTTTCATATCTGATTACCTTATAGTTAGGTTCCAGCCCTTAAAATTACTTCTATGCAGGGTTTCTAGTTTTCTCACTTCGGGCTGAAATTTCAGCATTAGGAATCTCGTTTTGCAAGAATGAACAACAGGAGGTTGATTAGCGTGCAAAAATCTATGAAATCATATTTTTCTCGTCAAAAACCCCAGATTTTTTTCTCATTTTTTCCTTGTAAGCTAAAATTGACAAAATCTGTAGCCGACACTGCTGAAATTATCATTCAAAAAACTGGAATCGCGAAATTAGATCATATAAATTATTGTGAACCTATATTGTTTCAGAAAGAAGATCTAGCCCAACTCATGAGAGCGATTAGCAATGAAATCGAGCAAAAACTAACTCAATGTCAGATGATGGCTGGAAGTGTGACGCTGAAATTGATGGTAGGTCTATGAGTTATGGCGACCACCCTATTTTTTTTTATCCATCAAATTTTCCAGATTCGTGCTCCTAACGCACCGCTCGAAACCGCTAAATTTATGGGTCATGGCCATTGTGATACCTACACCAAGACGGCGAATTTGTCTTGCGCTACATTACGCGCTGACGCAATTTACGCTGAATCGATGCGATTGTATCAACGGATACCGCAGGCGGCGAAATTGGCAGATTTGCGAGGAGTTGGCGTGACTTGTGGCAAATTGCGATGTCGAATGAGGAAAGAGGCGGCGGAGGCGGTGAGAGAGATGTTTCGCAATGTGAAACCGGCGAGAGGAGCAGCTGATGATGAGCCGGGACCGTCGACTTCTGGAGCTAGACGAAATAGGCGACTGGAGGGATTCTTGGAATTGACCCAACTTCAGATTCGAAGGTTTCAGTGGAGACGACGAGCAGATCATAGAAGACCATTTAACTATATGCAACTCTTGAAAAATGGTGAGTAACTTTTTTCTTTGGAATTTTAAAAACTAAATGCAGTACTATCTAGTAGCCACTGCTTGACAGACTGTGTGGTTAACGAGCTGTGTCTTGGCAAAACCAGAACTGTCAAGTAGAGGCTGCTTGATAAACGTGAATCTGTCAAGTAACTGTGCCTGCAGAGGGTTGAAACTGTCAAGCAGTCATCTCTTGACAGGCATAACGTTGTCAAAGAGCAGTGCCTTTATAGAGCTGAAGCTGTCAAGCAGCGTCTACTTGACAGCTCAAAAGTCTCGCCAAAACTGCAATTCAAAAATTTTGAAATTTGAATTTGAGTTTTTAGCGGGTTTATTTTATATTAAAATCATTGGATCGAAAATCCACGTGGATTCTGGTTCAATAAAAACACTCCTGATGAACCTCTCAATTTCCCTTTTCCAGAACCCACTCGCGACACAGTCACCCAAATCTCAAAATACTTTGAAAATCTGATGAGATCTGGTCGATTCCAAGAGCTCGGCGACAAATTTCGCGACTTCATGGCGGCCGCCGAGGACAGTTCGAAATCGCACGAATCCTGGTTCTACGCGTCGCATGCGATTCTCCAAAAAGTTGGCGACGAGTCGCAAAAATTCTATCGCAGTCGCGTCGATTTTTTGACCGATACAAAAGGGGATGCAGCAGAGTTTGAGGCGATCGAGAAAAGGAGAATGAGAAGGAGAAATAATTGTAGAATGGTTGAGATTCGGGTAGAGCCTACTAATACGAGCATTTAATGTTAAAATCTGTTAAATAAAATATGTTGATTCGAAAGAATTTTGGCGGAAAAAGAAAACAATATTGTAAGTAACAGTTGTTTCCTTTTCAAAAAACCAAAATTATGCAAATTTGTCGTGTCCGAGAACTTCATTTGCATCCACCCTCTATTTTATCATCACATTTTTTTCCATTCCATATTTTCAAAGAACCTACAGTACACCTTAGATTACTGTATTCGGATCATCGATCGTCAGTGTCCTACCTTCCTGCCATACACCGATAAATCATATATTTTTTCACGAAAACACTACAATTATTGTTATTATATACATACATGGGCATATATCCTGTCGATGGATGGACAGGTTTTTCAATCGCGTATATATCTGTCATGTGTATGTGTTTAACCGATCTATTGTCTCTTGAACTTTTTGAAAAGACGAAAAAAAATGAATTTTTTTTCGTGGGGCTAATTACTTTTTCTGGAAAAAAAACAATGTTTTTTTTCCTGGTGAAAAGACAAAGAACACTATTGTTGTTCTAGACAACAGCCAAAAAATTTATGGTTCATTTCTCAGACAAAAAATGGGGTGAGGTGAGTCTCGGGAGTTGGCAAGTTGCTCTTAATAGGAAGAGCACATTATCAAGTCTAGCTTTGGAGAATATTTTATTTGGAAACGTTCCATGTTGATATTTTCTGAATTTCTAACTTTCAACTTTTTTTCTGGGTTATACCTTTAAAAAATGTGCTCTCATTTGTGAAATCCTAGATATGAAAAGAAAATTAACGATCTTCTAACATGGTGGCTATGAATTCAAGCTCACAATTTTCAAACTTTGATATTTTGGCTCCGGGACATTTCGAAACCGGTTGAACTTAATTTAAAAAAAAAATGGTTGAGATTTTGGTACCAAATGTTAACGGGTAAGCCAAACATGATGGTAATGTTAATTTTTCACCAAAAAAGGGCTGCACCTGAGTTTTCCCCTATTTTAGGTTCAAATTTGAGTGACCCAGATTTCGATGAAATTTTAAGACAAACGGTGATGTTCATTTGGAACCAAAATAGGGTTAAACTCGAGGTTGTACCTGTTTCAAGTATAAAATTAACTTGTTTTGGTCAGAAATTCAACAAAAAACATTTCAGAAAAGTCAGTTATAGACTTAAAACAGGTACAAACTCGAGTGTAACTCTATTTTGATTCAAAATGAACATCACCATGACGTTTGCCATACTCAATTACCGTTTGTCTTAAAATTTCATCGAAATCTGGAACTAAAATGGGGGAAAACTCAGGTGCAGCTCTCTTTTGGTGAAAAATGAACATCACCAACATGTTTGGCGTACCTGATAACCTTTGGTACCAAAATCTCAACCATTTTTTAAATTAAATTCAACCGGTTTCGAAATGTCTCGGAGTAGATATTTTTGGATGATGATTTGAACATTGAATTATTTCTTATTACTTGAGAAACTTCTTTTTTTTTTTTTAGTTGTTTTGATTTGCTGAATCAAACATGAATTTTTTTTTGAATTTCAGTTTTTGAGTCAACAATTCTGATTTTTGTATATAACGAAAGAACTTTTCTGGTGCACTATACAGAAGCGCATGCCACCCCCACAATAAAATCTCATTCTCTTCGCGCATACACACACTACATTCTAATCCATTTATTTTTCTTTTCTCGAGCACAAAAAACCTCTCAGTATTTTATAATCCTCACAATTTTTTACCTCTTCTTTTTCTTCTTCTTCTTCCTCTTCTTCGTTTCCAATTCAATTAATGTTGTATTATTCCAACAACGATTTTTTTTTGCTGTTTTTCTTTTTGTTGATTTTTTTGGATGGCAAAAAATGTTCTATAACCAGTCATATGTCTAACCTGGCGACCAAAAGAAAAAAAAACCGATTTTTGAGGTCCCTAGAGTGGCCATTTTTTTCCAATTTCAGAAAAAGCCACCCCCTAAGACACTACAATCCTTTCAAAAATTTTGTTATTTTTCTTGGTGAGATCCAGATCCTTTTTTTATACATACATTTTTTCTAGAATACATTTTTTTTTGCAAATGAATTTCCTGTGGAAAATGGCATTTTTTAAATAACATTGGCCACCTTTGAAATTCACATTTTCGAAAACCAATTTTTGCTCTTTATTATTCACACTTTATAAATTTTCTGAAATATGCGCACATATACACACATCAATTTCCTTTTCCTTTACATTTCCGGTCGGACCCCAAGAGACGTTTTTTTTTTCTTTTCTTCACGCCTAATTACTATTCATTTATACATATTGGGGATGACAGGACACAAAAAGCAGACTTTTTTGCAGTTTTCAAATTTCCGCGCACACTTGTGATTCCAAATGCCGCCAGACGCCAACAACTTTGATCGATGTTTCAAGTTGGCGATTGTTGGTGCAGATAGGGTGAGTTATACTGGCTTAATTCTTGTATTTTGATCTAAAAGTGAACACCAAACTGATTTTTGTGCCAACAATTGTCACGTGGAGTTTCATGTCAAAATAGTTTTTCGAAATTTATTTGATTTTTTGAACAAAAACCGCTTGTCAAAAAACACTTACCAATATTCCAGACCGGCAAAAAAACGCTCTTCAAATCCTTTGCCACCGAAGGAGACGAGCATGGAATCTGGACATCATTGAACGTGGAAAATGAGAAGGTTCTCGTCGAAGCACAAGTTTCGAAAATGTGGACAGCCGAAATGTCGGAATTTTTTGATGCAGTCGCCGTTCTTTATGCAACTGACGATTTATTTGTGGGTGTTTTTTCAAGAAATATGTTACATTCGATTTTCTAGAGTTTTGAATACGCTTTGGAAGTGTTGGATGAGATAAACCGGGTGAACCCGACTTCAAAACCTGTAGTTGCTATTGAAAACAAAATTGATATTGTTGAAAATACTGAATTGATTAAGATCCAGGTTGAAAATGAAATGAAAACTCGGAGGAAACGATTATACAGGTAACTTTTCGCCTGTGCTCTTTTAATTCTTGAGGTTAACATTGAACTTTACAGGGTATCGGCATTGAAAGAGTTTAACGTAATGCATCCATTTGCATATTTGCTCGAAAAATTGACAAGACCCAAGCAGGATGAAAATGCGAATGAAAGGTTTTTTATTCTATAAATTTCAAACCAAATTACGTTTTTTTTTGTAGATTGCAAAAAAGTGTTGTCGCAAGTTGAACCAATGCAAAACCTCACAATAAAAATGGAAGATAAATATAACCTGATGTAAATTTCATTATTTTTCTATATTGCAAACTTTATTACTGGTTGGATCTCGATAAAACATTTGAAAAACAATTTTCTCTTTCAAAAAAATGGTGAAAATAAAAGTAAAAATGCAATACCGCTCTATAGTACAAGGGTCTTGTAAGGAATCAAGAGTGTCCCTTGAAACATTTGATACGGTATTTTTTTTTTTTTTTTTTTTTTCGAAAAAAGTTGCTTTCGAAAAGCAGAATAATTTTATCATCCTTCGAACTCCCGGGCGTTGAAAAAAGCACGCAATAAATGTCAATCATTGTAATGGCTGACGCTCGAAAAAAAGATAGAGAGAAATGTTTTTTTTCTTCATTTTGTTCTTTTTCGCTCTCCTCTTTTTCAATTATTCTTGTTTCCAGTAACAAAACCCGCAAAAAACAATGTTGGCAGCTCGACTTTTAGGCACATCTAGCAAATTCGTATATAGGCAATTGCATACGTCTAGAGGTGAGGTTTTTTTTTCGAGTTTGTTTGGGATAATTTCTGATTTTCAGCCGCCTTTTTGCCAATCGTCCAGTTCAAATTATCAGATATTGGAGAGGGTATTGCTGAGGTTCAAGTCAAAGAATGGTGAGTCATTTTTCTTGTTGTTTTCCATGAAATTTCCGACTATTGCAGGTATATAAAAGAAGGCGATACGATATCACAATTCGATAAAGTTTGCGAAGTTCAAAGTGATAAGGCGGCAGTGACCATTTCGAGCAGATACGATGGAGTTGTCAAAAAATTGTGAGCCTTTTTTTCTTGTTGAGAAAATTCCAAAAGTTCAAACATTTATTTGCACACGTGGTCTCTGTCTCTGCCACGCTATTTCGTTGCAGAGATAGGAGAAGAGTGTAATGATAAGAAAAGTGAAGAAAATAACTAAATTGGATTGGATTTAGGATTTTGCTTTGCAAAAACAAATTTTTAGGCATCATAATGTTGATGATATGGCAAGAGTTGGACAACCTTTAATTGATGTAGAAGTTGAAGGAGAAGTCGAGGAGGCAGTTGAAGAAAAAAGTAAGAAATCTGTTAATTTCCCAAGGGAAAGAGAGCTAATTGGATTAGTCGTGAGAGCAAAAAACTTAGACATTGATTTTTTCTAAAGTTGAATTCTTTCAGAAGCACCTGAAGCACCAAAAGAGAAGTCCTCCACACCATCCTCCACCAATGAGCCGAGCTCCGCCGCTTCCCTTGGCAAAGTATTGGCCACTCCAGCTGTTCGACGAATCGCCATGGAGAATAAGATCAAGTTGGGCGATGTCAGAGGATCTGGAAAAGATGGGCGAGTTTTGAAGGAGGATGTGCTCAAGTTCATGGGACAGGTCGCGCAGGACTATTCTTCTGGATCGACGAATATTCGAACGACACATCAAGCGTCACTTCCAGTTGGCAAATCGGTGAGTTTTTGAGAATTTTCTGTTTTATTTTCAAATGTAAATATTCTTTGTTTTAGTACGAACCGCTGAAACAAGATGTAGCAGTGCCGATTCGTGGATACACACGAGCGATGATTAAGACGATGACAGAGGCGCTTAAAATTCCACACTTTGGATATAATGATGAGGTGAGTTAACCTTTTTTCTCAAAACATTTTTAAATCTATGATATTCTAAAGCAGTAATTCTCGAAATGTTAAAGGAAGTCTTTCTCTTTATGCGATGTCTAAAGCTGAAAAAAACCGAAAAATCAGCGAAAAAAAACGTTCAAAGCTTCCGCCTGATTCTCTCTGTTCCACACACTCTCTCGAGAGTACTGTACGAGGTCTCGACGCGATTGAACGAAATAGTGTGTGAAACAGAGAGAGTGCTTTGAACGTTTTTTTTCGCTGATTTTTCGGTTTTTTTTCAGCTTTGAACATCGCATTAAATTTTTGTCTTCAAAATGAAAAAATCAAAAAAATAATTTTGTTCAAAAATTAATAAAAATACTTTCACGTGAAATAATATTCCGCGTGGTGACACTGCATACACTTTGACGCACAAATACGACAAAACGGAATTAAACGCGGCAAAAAATAATTAAATTCCGAATTTAAAAATAATATTTTTTCTTCTCCTATTCCGAAATTTTTTGTCGAAAATGAAATTTTAATTTTTTGAGAATTGGAAGATTGGGTATTTAGGTGATGAACTTTAGTTTGATGAAAGAAAAATAGGGGGTCATTTAAAGGGATTGATTTCCTTTAAACTCATCTGAAAATTAAAAGTTAGCTGTTTCAGGTGTAAAAACTCATGGAAATACTAAAATTCAATCACCAGAATGGAAAAAAAGGTTGGTAAACCTGATTTAAAACCAAAATCTCAAAATTCACTTGTAGAAAAACTTTAACCTTCCAATTTCGAAATTTTGGTGATTTTAAAATAAAAATATAATCAGAAGGCTGAAATCCGATACAGTTAAGATTAATGAATACTTCAACCAAATAGACAGTTCAAAAACAAATAACATTTATCCATAAAACTCGTAGCCTAAACTTGTTCCTTTGAAAAAACACTTAATCTGAAATTTCTTGGCTCAAAATCTTGAAAAATAAAATTTAATAAAAGTTGTAAGACAAAAATACTCTAGTTTGTGGGTTTTTACAGATTAAAAACACTTGAAAATAAGCCTTTTGAGTAACTTCAATGTGAAAATTTGAAATAAATTTTAATCTTTCCAGATCAACGTAGATGCGCTTGTCAAAATTCGCGGAGAATTGAAAGACTACGCTAAAGAGCGTCACATCAAACTCAGCTACATGCCATTCTTCATCAAAGCCGCCTCATTAGCCCTTCTCGAATTCCCATCACTCAATGCCACAACTGATGACAAACTCGAAAGTGTGACTCACAAGGCTTCGCACAATATTTGTCTGGCTATGGATACACCGGGAGGTCTTGTTGTTCCAAATATCAAAAATTGTGAGCAAAGGTAACCTTTTCTTTCAAAATTTTGAACTGTGAAACTGAAAAATTCATCATTTTCAGAAGTATTTTCGAGATTGCGCAAGAGTTGTCACGCCTTCTAGAAGCTGGCAAACGTCAACAAATCTCGCGCGACGACTTGATTGATGGCACGTTCACTTTGAGTAATATTGGTGCAATTGGTGGAACCTACGCGTCGCCCGTCATCTTCCCACCACAAGTGGCGATTGGTGCGATTGGAAAGATTGAACGATTGCCACGATTCGATCGACATGATAATGTGATTGCGGCGAATGTGATTAAGGTTTCGTGGTGTGCCGATCATCGTGTGGTGGATGGTGCAACTATGGCGCGGTTCAGTAATAGGTTGGTTGTTAAGGCGTTGAAGACGCAATTTCCGTTTTTTCAAAGTTTATACACTTATAGAATTTGACCTCCTGATCATTATTATATTTATATTTTTAAGCTGCCGGGAATTTTTGTAAAAAAAGGTTATACTGTTCAATATGATTTTCTAATCCAATCTCAAAAATAAATTTTTGGTCTATAAAGTAAAAATGAGAGAATCTGACACTTGTTGTTCAAAATGACAGGATTAGAAAAATGGGAAATATAACAACTATGATAATTGATAACTTTTTTGAAACAAAAATTTCCGACGGATGAAAAATAAAGCATGATGATCACGAGGCCAAGTATACATTTACAAAAATTTTAAGAAAAATTTCGAAGTAAAAGCTAGCGAACCTCCCTTGTAAGGTCTCGAAACGATATCTTCAATTTTTCGATTTTTCTCTCTGAAAAATCCTAGTTTTTAGCTCTGAAATTTTAATCTGTAAAAATTCTATTTATCTTTCTTAACCTAAAAACAAACCGAGCTCAAAAGGGTTTTGACACAAGAAAACAATTTTGAAGCCTAAAAATTCGAAATTAGAATTTGATAAATTAATTAATGCTTATTCTCAATTCTCATTTTTTCAGATGGAAGTTCTACTTGGAGCACCCATCAGCCATGCTTGCTCAACTCAAATAGGAGGATCATATTAACAACAACTAGGTGCCCAATTCTCCCCCACATTCCCCAATTTTTCTTTTTTTTTCGGTTTTTATCGCATATTTCAATATAGTTGCATTTTCACCTGACATTCAGATTATTTGTGCCATTGTTTTGTCTCTCCAACATATCCCCCGATTTCATGTGCTATGTTTTCGTGTAGAAACCAACTAAGTAAATGTCTTTATTTTTAGATTTCTCACTTTCGTTATCTTATGATCAAGAATCGTCTCATATGACTGACATCTAGTGTCTCGAAAATAGTACATATATAGGAAAAATACGACGAAAACAGTCATAATCATCATGACCAGTAGTTTTCTTATCTTCTTCGTCTCGCTGGTTTGTCTCACGAATTTCGGGCGGTCAAGAAGTTTGGAAAGTGAGACCGAAACGGTGAAATTGGTGATTTTTGGCGAGGGAAGGTGTCGAGACACTTCATAGTAAGTGATTTTTAATTGATTTTCAGAGAAATTTGAACGTTTTTTCCAGCTTTTTCAAATGGCATCTGATGCCAATGTACAAGTTGTTTGGATCGAGTGGACGGGTTTCGATAGAATATCATCCATTTGGTGTGAAAAGTTCTTGTGTAGAGGATGATAAGGGTGTTGTAAGGTGAGTCACACTACTGAGTTGTTTCAATATGCGCTCCATTTATAACCATAGGTTATTTGTGGCCTTAGATGTCAAAAATTGGTTTGTGAAAAGCTTCAGAAATTCAATTGCGGAATTTTTTGGACAGGATAACTTGTTACCATTTACTAATTTCAACAGTAAAACAAAAAATCAAACAATTTTCACCCATTTTTTTGATGTACTGAAATTTTCTTGTTCAATTTCTATGTATAGTCACCAGATTTGTCTTCCAATTGTCACAAAAATCTGAATTTTGATTTTCAGTATGATTTTTCTGAAACTGACTGTGACACCGAAATCTTACAAAAATTGTTTATTGTGAGATGTAAAAATTCAGAAGCTTATACAAAAATGACTCACAAACTTTCAGCTGCATCTGTCATCATGGCGAGCGTGAATGCGGTCTGAATCAACTCCAAGCCTGCGTCATCGACGCTTTCCCCGACTTTCACGATCATCTCAACCACGTCGAATGTATTCAAGGTCGTGAGAATATCACCGACGCTGCTGATAGTTGCCTCCATGATCCCATTTTCAAGCAAGCTATGCTCAATTGCGGTCTATCTAACAAAGGAAGACAACTTGTTATGAGCCATGAGATAGCTCAAGCCGAGCTGGCTCCAGATGTCAATTGGGTTCCATGGATTTCGATCAATGGGGAAAGATTGAAAGCGGCTGAGGATGATTTATGGCAATTGATTTGTGATAAATATTTGAAGCCACGCCCAGAAGAATGTCCGAAAAGGATACATTTTAACTAAATTAGGAAGGTTGGTATATTAGGAATTTTATATGGATTTTGTTTATACATATAATGAAATATTAATATAATATTGGGGAAAAACGGCGACCTTGCGACAAATTTTTATGTCGTAAGGATGTCGCAAGCTTCGCTACGTTTTTGATGGTACATTGCGCAAAGAGGTCGCATTCTGGCGACAGGCAGATATCGTAAGATTGTGACGCATTTTTTGCCGCAAGACTTGCGGATTTTTGGCGCAAAATGCGCAAGGATGTCCCAATCCTCGCGAAAAACAAATGAGTAATTTTTCAAAGTGTCTCAAGTCGCCTAACAATCAACGTTGTCTTTTTTGAATTCCTAAACTTGGCGCCAATATTTCTCGCGCGCGAAAATTATATAAAAATACCACAAAAAAAGTTTTCTTTTCATTATCAAGATAGAAGATATTATTTTATTGATAAGTGCGTTCTTTTTTTTTTTGTTCTGATTTTCGATTCTTCTTTTCCAATTCCAATTCCAAAATCAACGAAAAACCAAATGTTCCATTAACAATGAATACAATAGAACCTATTCATCAAAAAATATATAAAAAAGGAACTTTCGTTGAGCCCTGGTCAGAAATGACAGGTTCCTAATCAAAAATAAACAAGGTTTGTACTTGATATGATGAATTATTTACTTTTGGTTCTGTCTTGACTAGTTTTTAGCGTTGTTGTTGTTCTGTGTGTTTTTTTTTTGACCTGGGATCGATTTTTCGCGAATCAAACACGTTTTATTGTGACACGCGGGCGTTTAATTGTTTTTTTTTGTCTTATTTTTTTTTCAAAATTTATATCAAGCCACGTAAGCCAGCATATGTCGTTTATTTCTAATTTTTTTAGAATCAAGGTTACTCTTTCCTTTCCACAAAACAAATGAATGTTGTTTTTTTTTGCAGATGCTAGTTAGATGTCTGTTAGGTGTTTGCTTGATAGGTCTCCCGGCGATGATCACATCGCAAACATCGTTGGTCGATTTTTTCAAAAAGGTTTTGGATGATAGGGTGGCGCAGGCTGCGCACCCTCCGATCACTATTGAGGTGTTTGGCGAGGCGTTGTGTCCGGATACGACGAGGTTAGTGATTTTTGAAGGTAACATTGATGTAGTTTTGGAAAAAATAATTTACGAGAGGAACCATATGAGGATGTTAACTGACTTTATACAGTTTTTTATGCTGATCAATATCCTGTATCTAACTTTTGCTGAGCTCCTCCCGGAGAGCTGGAAATTGAGCTCAAAGTTTGCTCATGTCATCTGATACAGTGTTTTATGCTGATCAATATCCTGTATCTAACTTTTGTTGAGCTCTACTCGGAACGCTGAAAATTGAGCTCAAAGTTTGTCTATGCCATCTGATACAGTTTTTTATGCTGATCAATATCCTGTATCTAACTTTTGCTGAGCTCCTCCCGGAGAGCTGGAAATTGAGCTCAAAGTTTGCTCATGTCATCTGATACAGTGTTTTATGCTGATCAATATCCTGTATCTAACTTTTGTTGAGCTCTACTCGGAACGCTGAAAATTGAGCTCAAAGTTTGTCTATGCCATCTGATACAGTTTTTTATGCTGATCAATATCCTGTATCTAACTTTTGCTGAGCTCCTCCCGGAGAGCTGGAAATTGAGCTCAAAGTTTGCTCATGTCATCTGATACAGTGTTTTATGCTGATCAATATCCTGTATCTAACTTTTGTTAAGCTTCATTCTAAAACCTGAAAATTGAGATGTTCAGTTTTAACCAAAAACATATTTAATAACAGTGTTAAAAGTGCGGAAATCATAGGAAATTTCGCAAAATTTATTGGATTTAGATACAGGATATTGATCAGTATAAAAACTGTATCAGATGGCATAGTCAAACTTTGAGCTCAATTTTCAGCTTTCGGTGCAGAGCTCAGCAAATGTTAGATACAGAATATTGAACAGCATAAAAAACTGTATCAGATGACATAGTCAAACTTTGAGCTCAATTTTCAGCTTTCGGTGCAGAGCTCAGCAAATGTTAGATACAGAATATTGAACAGCATAAAAAACTGTATCAGATGACATAGTCAAACTTTGAGCTCAATTTTCAGCTTTCGGTGCAGAGCTCAGCAAATGTTAGATACAGGATATTGAACAGCATGAAAAACTTTCTCAGATGACATAAGTACATCAACTTCTCATCATTTTGAGCTACAAAAACAAAATTTTGTATTAAAAATTGTGTCCTGAAAAATACTGAACCAGTTTTCAACGTTATCTCTGTATTTTTTTTTAAAACTTTTTACTGTTATGATCACAATATAACATAAAGATTGATAGTTTGATGCGCAGGTAGTTAAGAGTACGGTAGGTGGTCTACTGAAAGAGCACAAATTTCTGCACAATATGGACTTGTAGCCAGATATTAGTATTCTTTCAAAGGGACATAACTTGCTTCTTTTTCAAGTTTGACTGCTGAAACTTGGATCATTTGAAAGAGCATAAAATTCTGGTCAAGATGAGCCTATACATGATAGGATTGGGGTCAGAAAACGATAATAAAATCTCTTCTCAGATTCATCCGAAACCAACTGATGCCAATGTGGAATGCTCTCCAATCCACCAGTCTTGTCAACATCTCCTACCATCCATTCGGCCTGGCCAGTTGCACAAACGATCACCGGTGTCAATGCCAACACGGCAACACCGAATGCACAATGAATCAACTGCAAGCCTGCGTCATCACCGCCCTCGAACACGTTCCCCAATTATACATGAGCGTCGTCGCGTGTATTCAAGGCAAACGCGACATCAACAAGGCGATTTACGAGTGCATTGTGAACGCGAACCCGCGTCCTGATCTCGACGAGCGTTTCATGCTGCAATGTGCACAAAGTCAATTAGGCGCCAAATTGATGGCGAAACACGGTGAACGCCAACACAAAATCGCCAAAGAGTTGAATTGGGTGCCGTGGGTGATGGTGAATGGTGCGCGAGAGCAGAATGCTGAAGTGTCGATGCATCATGTCCTATGCCAATTCGCCTCCGTCTCACAGCAACCATATTGTTTGAATGGGGATGATAATATCTAATAATACAAAACTGGTATTTAATAAATCGTGACATTGCAAGCTCGTTTGTTTGGCTCATTTTGGAGCATTTAGCAATTTTAGGAATTCTCGAAAATGGCTGCTGTTGTTGTTGGTGGTGGGGAAAATAAGGTGATTATCAAGAATGTCAACGAGTTGATCAATCAATCGATTCATTGTTCGACACCCGATCATGAGCTCGTCGTCTATCCGAGATGGATCATTTTCTATTCACAGTGCGGATATAAGAAACCGTGTTATGCCAAATTTTTCATTGAGAATCGTAATAAGTTTGCGGTGGTTTATGCGATTAAGGCGCGACAGAAGCTGTTTCGACTCGGATGTAATAGTAATGGGTTGTTGATGCCGGGAGAGAAGCACACGATTAAGGTAAACATGTGACAGTAGTCTATGTCCTCGTTTTTAAAGGAACATGGCCATATTTTAAAGGAACATAGTATTTATCCTAAAGGAACATAGTCATATTTTAAAGGAACATAGACTTTATCCTAAAGGAACATAGTCATATTTTAAAGGAACATAGTCTTTATACTAAAGGAACATAGTCTTTATCCTAAAGGAACATGGTCATATTTTAAAGTAACATAGTCTTTATCCTAAAGGAACATAGTCATATTTTAAAGGAACATAGCTACTGTCTTAAAGGAACATAGTTGTGTCTTAAAGGAACATAGTCTTTTTGTCGTAAAAATAAAAAACCACTTTTTCAAAGGAACATAGTCATATTTTAAAGGAACATAGTCTTTATCCTAAAGGAACATAGTCATATTTTAAAGGAACATAGCTACTGTCTTAAAGGAACATAGTTGTGTCTTAAAGGAACATAGTCTTTTTGTCGTAAAAATAAAAAACCACTTTTTCAAAGGAACATAGTCATATTTTAAAGGAACATAGTCTTTATCCTAAAGGAACATAGTCATATTTTAAAGGAACATAGCTACTGTCTTAAAGGAACATAGTTGTGTCTTAAAGGAACATAGTCTTTTTGTCGTAAAAATACAAAACCACTTTTTCAAAGGAACATAGTCATATTTTAAAGGAACATAGTCTTTATCCTAAAGGAACATAGTCATATTTTAAAGGAACATAGTCTTTATCCTAAAGGAACATAGTCATATTTTAAAGGAACATAGCTACTGTCTTAAAGGAACATAGTTGTGTCTTAAAGGAACATAGTCTTTTTGTCGTAAAAATACAAAACCACTTTTTCAAAGGAACATAGTCATATTTTAAAGGAACATAGTCTTTATCCTAAAGGAACATAGTCATATTTTAAAGGTATATAGTCATTTTATTAAAGGTAGATGGTCAATTTTGATACAGTTGATACAAGTTTGATGTGCAGATGTTCTATGGTATGGTATCTCAGAATTTATCAGAAAAAATGGGAATCAAGGCTTTTAAAAACGTTTGTTGTAATCTTAAAGGGACATAGTCACTTTCTTAAAGGAACATACTCGTTGTAAATTTGAAGTTTTGAAACGTGGGTTTTTCCCCCACTTTCTTAAAGTAACATGGTCATGTTTTAGAGAAACATTGTCATATCCTTTCTTTAAGAAAAATACTATGTTCCTTTAAGATAGTGGTTATGTACCTTTAAGATAACAACTATGTTCCTCTAAGAAAATGTTTATGTACCTTTAAGATAATAACTATGTTCCTTTAAGAAAATGTTTATGTACCTCTAAGAAAGTGACTCTGTCTCTTTGAAAGCTGAATCATTTTTCTTTGTTTTTGAATAACCACTTTCTTAAAGGGACATTTCATAAATTTAAAAATGGTTTTCCC
This sequence comes from Caenorhabditis sp. 38 MB-2015, assembly GCA_900536415.3. Taxonomy (NCBI): domain Eukaryota; kingdom Metazoa; phylum Nematoda; class Chromadorea; order Rhabditida; family Rhabditidae; genus Caenorhabditis; species Caenorhabditis quiockensis. Next base: position 344,964 of record LR548784.1, read on the forward strand.
GCCCAAAATATGTCCAATTTTTGAGCTCTTCCTCCTTCCATGCGACGAATGGCCATTAGGCATCAATGACTATGTATCAAAACAAATGAAGATTGTGCTCGAAAGTCTTCGCATTCCCGACAATGTTCGACCCGACAACCAACTCGACACTGTCTCAATCTCCAAATACATTTGGAAAAAATCGGTGACCGACTGGCCACTCGAAAGACTCTACTCCAAAATCTCAATCGCTCTAGAGAAATGCGACCCGCCTGGTGGTAGTGTGGGCGGATGCGCTCCACCCACGTCAAGCACTGCTACAGATGGAACTACGGCAAAATGAATGAATGAATGAATGAAGTTTTAACCTTTGTGCTCTTTGTGTTGTTTTTTGTGCCGTTTTCCGCGCACCGCAACGCACGCACGCACAAATAAAACCTGTCGCTAGTTATAAGGGCAAAATGAGCAAATATGTATGTATATAGACATTTTTCCTAGAACTTGTGTACAATTTTGTCAATGAATACAAATATGATAATTTTTGTGCATCCCCTCTCTCTTCACTTTACTACTTGTTACACCAATTCATCTCTGCGTCTCTCCAACTCGCCACACTATTTCTCTCGATGTTTTCCACAATTTGCATTTTATCATCAAGGCAGCTGTCCCTGGCGGCCAGCGCGCAAGCGCAACAAACGGGCTCTGACATTTTCGCTCACTCGCAAATATCCTGTGTTTTTATATTTCAAACTGCTTGTACATATGTTTCCCGTTTTTTTTTCGCTTCCCGTAGGAATGACTCAATCGTGTTATATATATGTATTATTTTTTTCTTTTTTTTTCCCTAGTATACAATATACGTTTCTTGTAAGAAGAAAAAGAAACAAAAAATATTTTTTTGAAAAAAATAAAAGTAAAAAATTGTTAACGCGCGTGTAAGTCGTTGCGAGACCACACAATGTTTTGTTATGCGCCTTTGAAATTACGGTGTTTTTAAATTTACTTTTTTTTCTTTTTTTTGAAAAAAAGGAAAAAAAAGGTTTTGACAATTATGATGTTGTACTATGTAATGTGTCTGACTGACACTGAAAAATCCAGTTTTTTATGTGGATTTTTTGAGAGACGAGCGGAAATAATTAAAGTTTTTGTCACTTACACTCGCTCAAAAGAATCTATATTTTTGTTCGGCGAAATACGACAAAAAATGTTCATATAATTAGTCATCTCTTTTTCGCTCCTCTATACATCTATATATATATAATATATAATATATATATTGGTGTACACATGTCCTTTTCTTGTAAATGGTTGTGTTTTTTTTTTTCATTTTCTTTTTCGCTTTCATTCTTGTCGAGAAACAATGCAAGCAACAAAAAAAAACACATCATTTTATTATCATTTTATTTTAGTTTTCTTTTTGTTTGTGGCGGGTGAGCGCAGCAAAAAAAAACGATTCCCACACGTTCTTTATAATGGCAATCACGTGTAACTGCACCAACGCACACATGTGTACAAGTGGTTAGCACGGCTGTCTGACGGCCAACCGGTAGTCGCGGGTTCGATCCCGCTCCCCGTTGATTTCTTTCTTTTATTTACAGTATCATCTCTCCGATCAATAATGTAATTGTCTAATCATAATATTGTTTTAATATCATCATTCATTTGGTCATAAATTTACAAGCTTTTCCCTTTTTTCTTCTTCTTCTCCATTTTTTTTGTCTTCTTATGTAACGAAATATATATGTGTGTATTATCTCTTTATCGCATTGTTGTTTTTTGTGTTTTTATTGCGCTAGAGACCCCTTTAAGGCTCCTTACTAACCTAGAAAATGACGTTTTTGTTTTGTTTTGGGGGAAAAAAAGGAAGTCAAAATGCAATTTTCTCGGAATTTCGCTTCTTCTAACGAGATGGAGACGTTTTTGTACTTTTTGTCGTGAATTTAACAATAAAAATCGGGCGGATAATTATCATTTGGGTCAAATTGTTTTAAATGATTTATTGGTTTTGTTGACTTTCCATTTTTTGAATATAACAACAACAACAAAAAAAAGACAAAAGGTATAAATAGATAGGGGTCTAATTTTAGGACCCGAAATTCATAAATTCAAAATTCCACGTGGTTTTTTTTCTGGACCAAAAATTAAATAAAAAATTACAGTGTACCAAGTTGTAAAAGCCACGTGTACTTTTTTGAATTTCGAATTTTGCCGCCAAAAAACAAAAAAAAAACAAAAAATTGGAATTTTTAAGTTTTCGCGCCAAAAAACAGCGTGTCTTTAGAAAGAACTAAAAAATAAAAAAAAATAAAAAATTAAACTAGAATTTTTTCAAAAATTTTGTTTTGCCGCCAAAAAACACGTGTAATTTTCTGAATTTCGAATTTTGCCGCCAAAAAACCAAAAAAAAAAAAATTTGGAATTTTTAAGTTTTCGCGCCAAAAAACAGCGTGTCTTTAGAAAGAACTAAAAAATAAAAAAAAATGTTTTTAAAACTAGGATTTTTTCAAAAATTTTGTTTTGCCGCCAAAAAACACGTGTCATTTTCTGAATTTCAAATTTTGGAGCCAAAAAACCAAAAAAAAAACATATTGAAATTATAAATTGAGCAAGAAAATTTCAGTAGATCAAAAAAAAATGATATACATTAATATTGTTGCTGCTAAAGTACCTAACTACAGTATCACCTATTTATTGTTTCTTCTCAAAAATTTCAAAAATCCTCATTTCGCGCCATTATTTGTTCTATTTTTTGTCAACAGGAAAACACCTTATACATACTACTTAAAAAGATGCTAATTTTATTCATATGTTCTATTTTTTTTTAGTCTTCTCTTCTTCTCATTCTACCCCCAAAAAAAACCTGCTCCTTTAAATTTAATTTCAATTTCATCAAAAATTCTTCAAATTTTATGGTTCATTTCAGATGAGAAAAAAAAAATGTTTGAACCCAAAAACGGGTCAAAAATCAATCATCAACCAAGGAGGATATCATTTTTCATTTTGATTTTATTGGTTTTTTTTTGGTGATTTTGGAGTGAATGAAGATATTTTAGGTCAAAAATTGTGAAAATTTAAAATCCACGTGGAATGTTTCAAATTTTGAACATTGAAATTTGAAATTTTGAAATGTCACAGTTTTGATGTCTTAAATCCACGTATCATTGAAAATTCGGAAAAATCGACATTTTTCAAAAATGGACCCTTTTCAAATACTAAAAAATTCAAAAAATGGACGAAAATTTAAAATTTGACACGTGTATTTTAAGCACCGAAATTCGAAATGTCAAAAAATGACAAAAATTCAAAAAATCTTTTGGTTCCAAAAATTGACACGTGGTCAAAATTACAGTACTTCTTTTTTGGATATATATGAATTTTAGGTACCAAAATTTGAAAATTCGAAAAAATCGACATTTTTCAAAAAATAGACCCTTTTCAAATACTAAAAAATTCAAAAAATGGACAAAAATTTGAAATTTGACACGTGTATTTTAAGCACCGAAAATTCGAAATGTCAAAAACTGACAAAAATTCAAAAAATCTTTGGGTTCCAAATTTTGACACGTGGTCAAAAGTATAGTATCCCTTTCCCTGATATATATGAATTTTAGGTACCAAAATTTGAAAATTCGGAAAAATCGACATTTTTCAAAAATGGATCCCTTTCAAATACTAAAAAATTCAAAAAATGGACAAAAATTAAAAATTTCAGCCAAAAAAATTCCACCCATTTCTCCTAATTTTCCGGCTCCTCAAAAAAAAACAACATTTTTATTTTGTTTTGTTCTCATTTTTCCTCCCTGTCTGGAAAAAATCATCGAAGCGCAATGAGAAAAAAAGGGGACCTCATTATTTTTTTGATATATTATTATTGTTTTTTTTTGGCCGTTCTTCCCAACTTCCAGATGTTTGGTAGCAAAAATATTTAAAAAAAAAAAAAAAAAAAATTTTTTTTTTTTTTTGCTTGTCACTTTGATCATTATCTCAGGTTAGAATCTTTCAAGGTACAAGGTTATGTCTCTTTTTTCAACTTTCTTCATTTTTTGCTGTGTTTCTTGAGATTTTTCTGTTATCAATGTGTATATACTTTTTTGATAGATATTATTGACATTTTTGGGAGCGAAAATCACGTGTTGGGAAAAATATAACAAAAATTTAAAATCTGAAATCTGAAATATGATTTTCAAAATTCAATAATTGACACGTGTATTTTAGGAACCAAAAATTGAAAAAAAATGGACAAAAATTTAAAATTTGATACGTGTATTTTAGGCATCGAAATTCGAAATGTCAAAAATTGACAAAAATTCAAAAAATCTTTGGGTTCCAAAAATTGACACGTGGTCAAAAGTACAGTACCCCTTTCCCTGATATAGTCTCCCAATTCTTCTTTTTTTTTCTCCAAATTCCAAAAATGTTTTCATTCATTTTTTTTTCTCTCGAAAAACAACATTTTTTCTTGACTCATCAAAATGTTCCATTTGGTTTTTCTTCCTTTTTTTAACAAAAAAAAAAAACATTTTTCTGTTTCTCGTCGTTTTTTTCTCGAAACAATGAATAATTACCACCCACCATAATCATGTGACACTTGACAATTTTTTTTCGAGAAACTAAGAAAAAATGCATTTTTTTGACCATTAGCAATTTTTTTTTGAATTTTCAAAATTTTGCACACAAAAAACCACGTGTCATTTTTTGATTTTTTGTCGATTTTTGCAATTTCGAAATTTTGAGTTCTCCTCATTTTCTCCAAAAAAAAAGATAAAAATTGAAAAAAATTAATTTTCTCGTTTTTTTCAAAAAAGTTTAAAAATTAATTTTTTTGGTAATTCTTTGTTTTTGTAATTTTGAGTTTTCCTCGTTGTTTCCAAAAAAAATTTTGATTTTTTTTATAAAATTTAATTTTTTTTGACCATTGCTAGTTTTTCCGTTTCAAGTTGAATAAAAATAAACAAAAAATCCAAAAATTGAAAAATTGAAAAAAAAAATTGAGTTTTTTTGACCATTGGTAGTTTGTTTTATCGTTTTAAGTTTAAAGAAAAAAATGCAAAAAAAAATTAATTTTCTCGCTTTTTTTTTCGAAAAGTTTAGAAAAAACAAAAAAATTTTTTTTCAAAAGTTCAAAAAATTAATTTTTTAGTGATTTTTTGTTTTTGTAATATTTTGATTTAAAAAAATTTGAAAAAAATTGAGTTTTTTTGACCACTGGTAGTTTGTTTTATCGTTTTAAGTTTAAAAAAAAAAAAAACAAAAAAAATTTTTTAAAAAGTTCAAAAAATTAATTTTTTGTTTTTATAATTTTGAGTTTTCCTCGTTTTTTCCAAAAAGAAAAAATATTTCCATTCTTTAAAAAAATTGAATTTTTTTTTGATTTTCTGTTTTTCCTAAATTTTCGAAAAAAAAAATTGAATTTTTTTTTGATTTTCTGTTTTTCCTAAATTTTCGAAAAAAAAAATTTCTGCTCATTTTTCTCAGTTTTTATCAATTTTTAAACTTTCTTCCAAAATCCAGTTTTTTGAATTATAAATTTCCCCGCCAAAATCCCCGTTTCATTTTTTTATTGAGCAAACTTGCGACATTCGGCTGTCGCAAGGCTTGCGGTGTTCTTGCGCCAATAGTCGCAAGCTTTGCGACAAACTACTGCACGGCTTGCGACACCCTTGCGCCAGAAAAAATGTGTCGCAAGTTTGCGACAAACTGCCGCAAGCTTGCGACACGCTTGCCGTTTTTTCCCCGAGATTCTCAAAAACAAAATCCACGTCGTCTTTGAACCCCTTTTCACTGCGCATTTTCACTGAACACACAAAACAACACTCAATTTCATAGAGAGGAGCTCTTCTCTTTTTCCGCGTGAAAAAAAAGAAAAATTCGGTCCCACCCAAAAAAAAAATCTAGCCACGCCCACAATTCTCTTCTCTCTCTCACTGATTTGCACACAAAAAAAAACATCGGAAACCCAATTTGGGATGGATGGAACCTCTCTTTTCTCTCTTGAAAACGTCACACCGATTTTTTTTTTGCTCATTTTTGAAAAATGAACAACTTTTTGCGGCTCGCGTGTCATTTTTAATCACCTGTGTCATCCCCACCCACACAATTTTCAGTTCTCATCCAAAGTCGACCGAATCTTCTTTTTTGGCGCGCGCGGTCGACCCCCGAGATGTCGTCGTCGACGAGCAGCGTTTGCTCTTCAAATGAGGCCGATTTTATAATTGATACTAGGGTGGGTAGCTGTAGTTTTTTGTTTGGTTACTGTACGTTGTTTGTTTGCAGATTCCCGCTTCGATACGTCGGGATATTGATCGATTTTCGGTTTTTGTGAATCGTCTAAGGTCCACTTTGGATGTCAATTCGACAGTTGTAGGTGGGTTACTTCTCTAACTCTCTCCTTCTCTCCTTATGTCTCTCCTTCTCTCCTTATGTCTCTCTATCTCTCTATCTCTCTCTATCTCTCTATCTCTCTATCTCTCTATCTCTCTATCTCTCTATCTCTCTATCTCTCTCTATCTCTCTATCTCTCTATCTCTCTCTATCTCTCTATCTCTCTATCTCTCTATCTCTCTATCTCTCTATCTCTCTATCTCTCTATCTCTCTATCTCTCTATCTCTCTATCTCTCTATCTCTCTATCTCTCTATCTCTGCGTCTCTCCTCCCGCAACACTGTTTTCCTTACAGATGGCGAATCAATGTGCGTCAACGTCCATGCGGCTCTCGAAATGGTCAGTGAATCGATGCGTGATCTCTTCAAATACTCGCAATTCAAAACCAACCCCATCATTCTACTATCACTACAACTCGTCCAAGCGGTTAAAGGTAATCTCTCTCTCTCTCTCTCGCATCTCTACCACCCTCTCCCATCACCACACTATATCTCTCTCTCTATCATCATCTGAAAGTGTCAATCGAAACGTAGTTGTGTGTGTGTTTTTTTGCAGACTTGAAATTCGATACGTGCTCAGTCGATACGACACCAGTGCTAAACATTATCGATCAACTCGAATCAGCTGTGCTCAACATTATTCTGTGAGTTCCCCAGGCTCATGACTTTTGAACGTGACCGAAATTGCGGTATACGGTAGTTGTTCCCTAGAATTACCCCATATTTTTGCAGAAATCGTCACATTGTCTCATCGGTACATCACACGCCCACACGTAGCTCAACTCTTGGTCGATGGAAGCAAATTGTAAGTTCCAAAATCAGGGTTCTAAAATGCCACGTGGCAGAAAACCAATAAAAAGATGTGTTTTTTTGTTGTTGTGTCGTGTATTACACATTATTTTTTTGCCCCCTATTATTTTTTTTCGTTAAATTTTATGAGAAAATTTGTGTGTGTGTGTGTGGTCTCTCGATATATTATTTATTCATCATCAGCAGAAGAATTTGTGCCCGCCGGCATCCATCTCTCTTGCAACCCCCCAAAATTTTCAAAAAATGCGCAAAATTTGGGTGGGAATCTTGGGTTTTTCAGCGATGATCCCTCTGAAAATATCGATTTTTTTTGCAGAGCTCCACTGATTCGTATTTGCGGCAACAGGGTTCCACTGGTGGTGGTGGTGGTATGACGCAGTCGTTGCAGCGACGACATTCGGCACATCAGACCGCGGCGTCGCATTCCGATGGGAGTTTGGATCGTGAGTTGTATTTTTTTTTTGGTGTTAAGGAGGGGCTGCTTGCTTGACATGACATTAATCTGTCAAGCAGCGACGCCTTGACGAGATATAGTTTCTCTAGAAAGCATCCCTTGACACATCTAGGCTTGTTAAGCGACAGACCCTTGAGATGTTTTGTTGCGGCAAGCAGTGGATGCTTGACATGAAAGTAAACTGTCAAGCAGCGACGCCTTGACGAGATATAGTTTCTCTAGTAAGTACCTCTTGATGTAAATTCATATGCCAAGCAGCCCCTCTTTGACAGGTTCTGTAATGACAAGGAGTGGGCTGCTTGACATGACATTGAACTGTCAAGCAGCGACGCCTTGACGAGATATAGTTTCTCTAGAAAGCATCCCTTGACACATCTAGGCTTGTTAAGCGACAGACCCTTGAGATATTTTGTTGCGGCAAGCAGTGGATGCTTGACATGAAATTAAACTGTCAAGCAGCGACGCCTTGACGAGATATAGTTTCTCTAGTAAGTACCTCTTGATGTAAATTCATATGCCAAGCAGCCGCTCTTTGACAGGTTCTGTAATGACAAGGAGGGGGCTGCTTGACATGAAATTAATCTGTCAAGCAGCGACGCCTTGACGAGATATAGTTTCTCTAGAAAGCATCCCTTGACACATCTAGGCTTGTTAAGCGACAGACCCTTGATATATTTTGTTGCGGCAAGCAGTGGATGCTTGACATGAAATTAAACTGTCAAGCAGCGACGCCTTGACGAGATATAGTTTCTCTAGAAAGCATCCCTTGACACATCTAGGCTTGTTAAGCGACAGACCCTTGAGATATTTTGTTGCGGCAAGCAGTGGATGCTTGACATGAAATTAAACTGTCAAGCAGCGACGCCTTGACGAGATATAGTTTCTCTAGTAAGTACCTCTTGATGTAAATTCATATGCCAAGCAGCCGCTCTTTGACAGGTTCTGTAATGACAAGGAGGGGGCTGCTTGACATGACATTGAACTGTCAAGCAGTGACGCCTTGACGCCCTGCAACTATATTTAACGAAAATAGGTATCTTGAAGCCTTCTTGCCTAATAAAAAATGCAATTCTATATGAAGTTCTCCTGTCAAGCAACCGCTCCTTGGCACGTCTTGACCTCTCAAGCAACCGTGTACTTGACACATGTTATCTTGTCAAGGAGTAGCGCCTTGACACGTTCGAATATGTCAAGAAGTGACTCCTTGGCATGTTGCTACCTGTCAAGGTCTAGCGCCTTGACACTTCTGAACATGTTAAGCAGCCGCTCCTTGACATGACCTAGTTCTCTATATCAAGGAGTGGCGTCTTTACAAGCTGTGCTCTGCCAAGTAGTGACTGCTTGACATGTTTAGATTTGTCAAGAAGTAGCGCCTTGACACGTTCAAATATCCCGAGCAGTGGCTCCTTGACCTAACATAGTTTTTTATGAAGGAGTGGCGCCTTTAAAAGTTGTGCTTTCTCAAGTGGTGACGCCTTGACAAGTTTCAACATGTCAAGCAGCCCGCTCCTTGACACAATCTAACTCTGCCAAGGTATAGCCCCTTGACAACTTGTGTTCTGTCAAGCAGTCGCTCCTTGATAAATCTCAAGCTCGATCTAGATTACACACATAAGATACAGTAATCCTTTGAAAGCTTCAAAGAACGTAATTTCATTTTTTTTTTCGTAAAGCCCAGAAAATACAATATTTTATAGTCAATCATCCATTTTTTTCCACAAAATTCCATTTTTTTGAAATATTTTTTTTTTCAGAATCCAGCGATAAAGTGATGGAGATCGACAAGATGCTGATAAATCGCGCAGACGGTGTCGACGTTGCGTTCGAACGCACAAAAGCGTGGAGCATGTATAGCAAAGATGTGATCAACTACGTGCGTCAACGCATTCAACTCGAGCAAGATCATGCGCGAAAAGTGCACCAATTGGTGGACACATCACGACGGGATATCAACAAACCATTCATGCCACTAAGGCAAACTTTCGAGAACTCTTTCGATGTTGAAGTGGAGATGGTGCAACATACACGAGAGACAACGGAGCATTTAAAGGATCGAGTTGTTGAGGCGTTAGATGCTCGGCGAAAAGAGCACGATGCGAGCCGCAATGCGATGAAGGCCGAGTGGAATAAAGCGATCAAATCGCTACACGATTGTGAAGAGGCTTACGACAAATCGAAACTGGCTCTTCGAATGCGTGAAGAGGCGCTCAAAAAGGCTCGCGAGAGCATTATGCGAACGGAAAGTCTTCCGCAAGAACGCGAAGCGTCGCGTCGCAAACGCGACATTGACAAGAAGAGTCGCGCCGTTGAAGAGGCCCTGATGAAGAAAGAGGACGCCGAACGTCACGTCATCGCCATCACGGCCGAGTTGCGCAAAAAACGGCGCGAAATTGAGAAGGTCAAGGTGAGCCAATTTCCTCGAAAACTTCCTCGCCGTCATTTTTTTTCCAATTTCCTGACACCAGAAAAAAGAGAAATTTAATTAGAGACGCCTCCTTCATTGTTTTTTTTTTTTGCTGCGCTGTGCCTCGCCTCGCTCATCAAAACTTTTATTTGCACTTTTATATCTGGTGACCCCTTCCCTCCGTATATTTCATCTTTTCTATTCGATTCTCCTTTTTGTCGCGGTGCGCCATGTAATCAAGTTTTGCCCTCCTTGAGGTTTTTGACGTCATCTTCGAAAAAAATCAAAAAGAAAAAAAATGTTTCGCCCTAGTCGGGAGTCGAACCCATGACCTTGCAATCGCGAGGTCAACGCGTTACCATTTCGCCAAGCGACCATCTTTTGTTGCAGCTTGCAATGCCCGTTTTATCATTGATTTCTCTCAGAGAAAAAATGGTGAAAAAATAACAATCCTAATTTTGCTTTTTTTTTTTTTTCATTTTTTTATTTGCGCCCGGTCGGACGGGACTTGCATCTATTATTTCGTTTTTTTTTCTCTTTCTCGTTTCGAGAAGAGAAAGAGAGACAACAAAAATAGGCAAAAAAAAAATTTCCAGAAAGAAAAAAAAAACTTTCTTTTTTTCAGAATAAATATATACATATATCTCTTTTGGCCACTATAAAAAATATAAATTTTTTTTGTGCGCGAGAGCTCTTTTTTTCATATATAAATATGTGTGTGTGTGTGTGTGTGTGTGTGCTCCTCTCTCGCATTTTTTGCTCCTTTTTTCGCGCACCACGAGCCTCACTCAATTTCCCCCTCTCTCACTCATTCATAAGTTTTTCCACATTTTTTTTGTGCCAACTAAATATTCATTCATTCATTCATTCATTCATTCGGTCCGATATGCTGCTTCCCCTTAAATGGTCGCGCAAGATCGCCAAAAAATGGCCACGGCCACCGCCGATTCGCTGACTCCGCCCATTTGTCGTCTAACACGCTGCGTCTCTAATTGAGACATTTTTGATCTAATCGACGGGGGGGTTTTTTTTGGTTGGATACAAGTCAAACTTTGAGAATTTTTTTTTTTTTGAATTTTTAATTTTGGCGGGAATTTAGATAATTTAAATTTTGGTAAATTTTGAAAATGAATTTTTCGACTTTTTTGAAAGTTTTAACTTAGCCGCGTTTTTTTCGCTGCGAAACACTTTTCATTTTTTCGATTTTGCCGCCAACGTTTCAAATTTCAAACTTTGGCGCGCAAAGTTTTTCTTCTCTGCGTCTCTTCATCTCTCTCCTCTCTCCCTACAGTAATTCTCCCCGTTTTTTTTGCCTCATGCTCCTTCAAAAAGTGCATCATCACAAGACATCATCATCATCATCATCATAGCCCCGTATATATCACGATTTCTATTTTTTTTTTTTTTTCTTTTCTTGCTTTTTCTTTTTTCCATGTGTCCTGTCTTCTGAAGACGAAAAGCCATAACGTAATTTGTTTTAGAAGGAGAGAAAAAGCAAGAAAGAAAAAATTGTATATATATATATATATCTATCTAGATATATAGGGTCCCGAAAAAAAAAGGAGAGAAAAATTTAAAATTCCATTTTTGCCCCCTCTCGAAAAACAAAAAAAAAAAGAAACAACGCTCGCTTTCTCTTTGGACGCGTGGCGGTCTCGAACTTGAGCTTGTGTCGCAAGTGCGAGACGCGCCCACTACCCGCCTGCGCCACACATGTCATATCTCTCGCTGAGTGACTATTACCATTTTATTTCCGTATCTCTCGGAAATGTTTTTTTTCTCCTTTCAAAAAAAAGAAGGTGCAATTCGATATTGTTTGATCCGGTCTCCATCTATCTAGACTAGTCAAAAAACGAGGAAAAATTTGTTTTGGTCCTAGGTGTTGTCTTCTTCTGTGCTGCTTTGAGATTTTTTTAATAGAATAACCAGATTTTTTTTTTCGGGAAGGCGAGTGTTGTTTTTTCTTCTTCTTTTCTTTTGCTCCAAAGCATTCTTATCAAGATTTTTTGCTTTCGTTTTTGTTTTGAAATTGGACCCCTGGGAAGGAAGCTGTGGAATCTTACATTATCCAGAGAAGATTCTGTTTATTTTTTTCCAGGAGACCATAATCGAACGACTTCGTGAGCTGATTTTTCAGTGTGAGCAAACGACAAAAGCGTGCACTGTACACTATTTTACGGTAAGTATCGGGGCGCTGAAAAACAGGGTTCCAATTTCAGACCCGAAATCCGATTCCATTCCCATTTTCTAGCCTCAATGAATAAAAATGTTGTGAATTACGCCCCAAAAATAGACATCATCTTCACACTATATCCAATTTCGCTTCCATTTCCTTAAAAAATGAGAAGAATATTTTTGTTGCAGTCATTGGCCGCGTTGTGGGCTCGTTTGCCGGGAGCATTTCACGAGTTGTCGAATGCGACAAGAGACTATCAGCCCGGCACTGAGTACATGGCCTTTCTACAGACACTTCCGACGAGAGCTGCCTCGTCGAGCAGTTTGGTCAGGTTAGTTGTGGGTGGTGGGTAGCTTTGGGTAACTTTGGATTACCCTAGATAGCTTTGGGTGGGTCTGGGTAGCCCTGGGTAGTTTTGGGTAACCCTTGAAAACCCTTGGGTAGCTTTGGGTAGCTCTTGGTAGCTCTGGATAGCTTTGGGCAGCCCTGGGTAGCCTTGGGTAGCTTTGGGTAACTCTGGGTAGCTCTGGGAATCCTTGGGAACCATTGGGCATCTTTGGGTGACCCTGAGTAGCCCTGGAGAGATTTGGGTAATCCTGGGTAATTATGGGTAACCCTGGGTAGCTCTGGGAATCCTTGGAAACCCTTTGGCAGCTTTGGGTAGCTCTTGGTAGCTCTGAATAGCTTTGTGTAGCCCTGTGTAACCCTGCGTATCTCTGGGTAGCTCTGGGTAGCTTTGGGTGGCCCTGGGTAACTGCAGGTAGCCTTGGGTAACTCTGGGTAACCTTGGGTAGCTCTGGGGAACCCGGGATGGCTCTGGGTAGTTGTGGGTAACTGTGGGTACTCCTGGGTAACCCTGGGTAACCCTGGGTAGCTGTGGGTAGCTGTGGGTGATCCTGGGAATCCTTGAGAACCATTGGGCATCTTTGGGTGACCCTGAGTAGCCCTGGAGAGATTTGGGTAATCCTGGGTAATTATGGGTAACCCTGGGTAGCTCTGGGAATCCTTGGAAACCCTTGGGCAGCTTTGGGTAGCTCTTGGTAGCTCTGAATAGCTTTGGGTAGCCCTGTGTAACCCTGCGTATCTCTGGGTAGCTCTGGGTAGCTTTGGGTAGCTCTGGGTAACTTTGGATACTCCTGGGTAACCCTGAGTAGGCCTGGGTGGCCCTGGGTAACTGCGGGTAGCCTTGGGTAACTCTGGGTAACCCGGGATGGCTCTGGGTAGTTGTGGGTAACTGTGGGTACTCCTGGGTAACCCTGGGTAGCTGTGGGTAGCTTTGGGTGATCCTGGGAATCCTTGGGAACCATTGGGCAGCTTTGGATAGCTCTCGGTAGCTCTGAATAGCTCCGGGTAGCTTTGGGTAGCTCTGGGAACCCATGAGAACTACTAGGAAGCTTTGAGAACTACTGGATAATCCTGCGTATCTCTGGGTAGCTCTGGGTAGCTTTGGGTAGCTCTGGGCAGCTCTGGGTAACTCTGGGTAGTTATGAGTAACCCTGGGTAGCTCTGGGAACTCATGGGAACACACTGGGAACCACATTTTTCTTTTTCCAGATCGGACAGATCGATCGACGAAGGTGTAGCATCGTGCGACGGCAGTTCCTCTCTCACCTCTCTCCGTCGCAACGCCATCAACCCCGACGACGAAGGTGCACTGCCCGACACGAAACGCCACAAGAAAACCAGCTATGCCGGCCGAACATTCGACAATCATGAAATCTCGGCCGCCGCCCAATCACATCACATCCAACGAACAGTTCAACCATCGAAATGTTCAGCATGTGATACATTATCTATATTATACACAGTACAATGTATGGATTGTGGTGGGCAGTGGCATAAGGCATGCTTTCCAAGGATAATTCAAGTCTGTGGGCAACCCGCCAAACCAGTTGATCGACGAACTTCCATCTTTGGGGTCCCGTTGAAGGGACATCTTGAACATCAGAATCGGCATATTCCACTGATTTTGGAGAAGAGTATTGATCAGTTACAGAGGAGAGGACTAAGAGCCAAGGTAAGATAGAGAGATAGAGAGATAGAGAGATAGAGAGATAGAGAGATAGAGAGATAGAGAGATAGAGAGATAGAGAGATAGAGAGATAGAGAGATAGAGAGATAGAGAGATAGAGAGATAGAGAGA
>LR548784.1:359386-377555 GCA_900536415.3 Caenorhabditis sp. 38 MB-2015
AGAGAGAGATAGAGAGAGATAGAGAGAGATAGAGAGAGATAGAGAGAGATAGAGAGAGATAGAGAGAGATAGAGAGAGATAGAGAGAGATAGAGAGAGATAGAGAGAGATAGAGAGAGATAGAGAGAGATAGAGAGATACTCTTTCCAGGGAATCTACCGTACCTGTGGTGTCAAATCGAAAATCGAGGAGATCTGCAACGCCTTCGAACGTTGTAAATCTGACGATGAAATCGCTCTCGACAATGAGAACCCGATGAACCTTGCGTCCGTTGTCAAACTCTACCTCCGCAAACTACCCGAACCCCTGCTCACCTACGAACTCTACGACGAATTCGTCAAACTCGGCACCGACTTCTGCTGCTCCTCCACATCCACATCCGGAAGCGAAGAGGACCGCCTGCGCGAAGTGATCCGCAAACTGCCTCATCACAATTATGAAACGCTGAAGTTTGTCATGATACATCTGAATAGGGTCTCCTGGTTTCACGAGGTGAACCTGATGGGACCCGCCAATCTGTCAACTGTGATAGCACCCTCATTATTATGGATGTCACCGAAAAGAGCCGATTTCCAGTCAGCAATTCTGCATACACAGTATACCAATAAAGCGGTCGAGGTGATGATTAGGCATGCTTATGTGAGTTATTTAAATTGAAGTGTCATTTACCTTTAAACTATTATTGATTTTTCAGCCTCTCTTTGGCGTTGATCGACAAACTGATTGGCACGATTTCTTCTCAAAGTACAGCATTGAAGAACCTCCTAAAGAAGAGGAAGAGGAAGAAGATTGTGGCAATGAATCGGATATTGAAGATGACATTGAAGAGGATCTTCTCGAAGATGATGATGATGATGAAGAAGAACTCTTTCTACCTCCCACACCGGATATCCTCAAAAACACTCGAAAACAACCGGTAGAGCAGACCACTTCGCTACCTAACACGAAATGTGAGTTTATTTAAAAAAAAAAAAAAGTTTCCCGCGGTGTGGGGGGTCGATCCGTTGACCTTTGGTTGACTAGGCTAGCGCGCTACCACTGCGCTAAGTGAGAAGATGAGAGATAGGGCTGCGATGTCCATGACAAATCTCATGTTTTCAGTGCTAGATCGACCGCGGCGATCGGCCGACGGTGTAGTTCAACGACGCGGCGTCGCCGCTTCACGAAACATCGACGTCGACAAGCGAAAAAGCTATACAACCTCCATTGTGATAGGCGATTCCTCTCCTGATAGTCAAACAATTCAAGTCATCGAACAAGATGTGTACGAGCCACGTGTCGATAGTCAGAAGGTATTCTTTTTATTTTTTTGCGATGGAAAAAGTTTGTAGTTTGAACCGTGCTAACTGGGAATGTTTTTACTAATCTTGATTGGTGTCATCACAAACAAACACCACGTGTGTTTTGGATGATGATGTGTGTTTAAGTGGTGGGAGAATCCCACATTAGTTGAAGCTTCAAGCCAAAAATACGTTAGTTCCGTTTTGACAAGAAAAATCCGCGTGGATTCTGATGTCATAGAGATTCCACGTGGATTCTGAATCTATATGGGCTTTGAAAAGGATTCTGAACTTATGAGATTCCACGTGGATCATAAGGTCATGAAGATTCCAAGTGAAGGATTCTTAAAACATTCAAAATCAACGTGAGATTTCACGTGGAATCTGAGGTCCTTCAAATTTCAGATGAATTCTGACGTTATGAGGAAATCATGTGGATTCTGATGTCTAGGAGATTCCACGTCGATTCTCACATAATCCAATATTCACGTGAAATGTGGCATGACAGAGATTCCATATGGATTCTGACTTCATTGGGATTCTACGTGGATTATAACGTTATAGAGATTCCACGTGGAATCTGAAGTAACGAAGGTTTCACATGGATTCTGATGCTATGGAGGGTTCCTCGTGGATTCTGATGTCATTGATGTGCCATGTGAATTCTGACGTTATGAGGAATATCGTGAATCCTGACGTTATGAGGATTCCACGTGGATTCTGACTTCATAGAGATTCCACGTGGGTTCTGAAGTAACGCATGTTTCACATGGATTCTGATGTCCTTGAGATTCCACGTGGATTTTGACTTCATAGAGATTCTACGTGAATTATAACGTTATAGAAATTCCACGTGGATTCTGATGTCATAGAGATTCCACGTTGATCTGAATCTGAAGTCCTTGAAATTGTACGTGGTTTCTGAATCCATATGAGATTTGAAAAGGATTCTGAATTTATGAGGTTCTACGTGGAAGATTCTTAAAACATTCAAAATTAACGTGGATTCTCACGTGACGAAAGCATCACGTAGATTCTGAATTTGTGAATATCCACGTGGAATCTGAGGTACTTCAAATTTCAGATGAATTCTGACGTTATGCGGAAACCATGTGGATTCTGATGTCTTAGAGATTCTACGTGGATTTTGACTTCTTAAATGTTCCACGTCGATTCTCAGATAATCCAGTATTTACGTGAAATGTGGCATGACAGAGATTCCACATGGATTGTGACTTCATAGAGATTCCACGTGGATTGTGACTTCATAGAGATTCCACGTGGAATCTGAAGTAACGAAGGTTTCACATGGATTCTAATGTTATGAATATCCACGTGGAATCTGAGGTCCTTCAAATTTCAGATGAATTCTGACGTTATGAGGAAACCATGTGGATTCTGATGTCTAGGAGATTCCACGTCGATTCTCACATAATCCAATATTCACGTGAAATGTGGCATGACAGAGATTCCATATGGATTCTGACTTCATTGGGATTCTACGTGGATTATAACGTTATAGAGATTCCACGTGGAATCTGAAGTAACGAAGGTTTCACATGGGTTCTAATGTTATGAAGATTCACGTGGATTCTGATGTCTTGGAGATTCCACGTGGATTTTGAAGTAACGAAGGTTTCACATGTATTCTGATGTCATGCAGGATTCCTCGTGGATTCTGACGTTATGAGGAAACCCTGTGGATTCTGATGTCTTGGAGATTCCACGTGGATTTTGACTTCATAGAGATTCTACGTGGATTCTGACTTCATAGAGATTCCACGTGGATTCTGAAGTAACGCAGGTTTCACATGGATTCTGATGTCATGGAGAATTCCTCGTGGATTCTGATGTCATAGATGTTCCATGTGATATCTGACGTTATGAAGAATCACGTTAATCCTGACGTTATGAGGACTCCGCATGGATTCTAATGTTTTGAAGATTCCACGTGGATTCTGAAGTAACGAAGGTTTCACATGGATTCTGATGTCATAGATGTTCTATGTGATATCTGACGTTATGAAGATTCATGTGAATCCTGAAGTAACGAAGGTTTCACATGGATTCTGATGTCAAAAAAAAAAAAATTGAAACCTCCCCAATTAACCCCCTAACACCCTCTCCTCCCTCTCATACCCTTTCATTTTCTCCCATTTAGGTTGAATCGACGCGCCTTTAAAGGGACATGCCTTCTTCCTCTCCTCTCCTCTTCTTCTCCTTATCCTTCATGTGGCCTGCCAATGCATGCAGCATCCATGCAAAAAGTCGCGCGGGCCTGCCAACAATTAGCATGTGTGATATTAGAGATCTCTTATCAGGTTTGGCTTTTATCATTATTATTATTAGTTCAGAGTTATTGGATTTGAAACGTTTTAGTTGATTACTAGCTTTTGTTTTTGGCTTATTATTGATTTTTGTTTTTCGAACTACAGTAACCTACGCAAAAATTCAGGTTTTTTTTTGTGAAAAACAACGATACTCCGGCATAAAATCGTTTGCCTGTTGTTTAGTGGGAATTTTAGTCTTTCTCAATGTTTCAGTGCAATTTTCAGATTTAACATTTCAAAATCGGGAAAGAAATTTTAGAGAAAACAACGAAACTCCGCCTGTTGTTTAGCGGGATTCTAAAATTGAAAGCTCAGTTTTTGAATTTCTACAATTAAAGTTTTGAAATTTGGCTAATTTCCGGAAAATTAGGGTTTTTTTTTGTTAAAACAACGACACTCCGGCATAAAATCGTTTGCCTGTTGTTTAGTGGGATTCTGAAGTATGAAGTTCAATTCTAAAATTTATAGTTTCTGAATTTTTCAGTGGAATTTTTCAATTTTTAGAATTGAATTTTCAAAATCGGGGAAATTTCTGCAATTAAAAAAAAAGAAAGAAAACAACGACACTCCGCTAGAACATTGTTTGCCTGTTGTTTAGTGGGAACGTGGATTTTTGAATTTTTAATTCTAAAATTTGGAATGCAATTTTTAAATTGTTAAAACTAAAATTTTTTTGTCAAGATAACGACACTCCACTGGAAAATTATTTGCCTGTTGTTTAGTGGAATCAATTTCGGCGCGAAAATTAGGAGATTCCTAAGAACGCCACTTTCTTAATATACTCCCTACTAAACAATAGGCAACTATGTATATTTTATTTTCATCGGAGTGTCGTATGAAAACCTTGTTTCTGCTAAACAACAGGCATAAAAATTGTATAGGAGTATCTCAATATCCCCTATTTTTACAGTACCTCCCCCTCTCCACCCGTCGTCACACCCTTCACCGCCAAGACGAAGAACAAGAAGACGAAGGCGATGACATCTTCTTCGACGATTTTGACATTTTTCGCGATCAACCGGTCTCCTATGTCTGATCAAAAAGTCACCTATATATGTATACATATCGCAGCTTTACACCCCTTCCCACACCAAAATAGGCGCCAATCCTTGCCAGTCCCCCCTGCCCCCCCCCCTGCCCCCCTGCATCACCATCACACACAAACCATCAAAATTTTGGGTAAACACACTTTTTTTTTAAATTGTTGTACATATAAATATATCTTCTTTCTTCATAAATTATTTATTTTTTTAAATCAAACATTGGTGATGGTGACAGTTCCGGTGAATTGCGCGTGATAGTTCATGGTCATTTTTTGGAGGAACGTATTTTCGACAATGTTCCAGTAGAAACGAGTGGCGCCGAGACCGTTGACGGTCACACGGAGCGATTTGGTGTAGGCCGAGTAGACGAGGGTGGAACCTGGAAAATGTTGAGAGGATTTTTTTTCGCTGGGGAATACAACGACACTCCGCTAGAATGTTGTTTGCCTGTTGCTTAGCGGGATTCTAAAATTGAAAGCTCAGTTTTTGAATTTCTACAATTAAAGTTTCGAAATATGATCAATTTCCGGAAAATTAGGGTTTTTTTTGTTAAAACAACGACACTCCGGCATAAAATCGTTTGCCTGTTGTTTAGTGGGATTCTGAAGTATGAAGTTCAATTCTAAAATTTATAGTTTCTGAATTTTTCAGTGGAATTTTTCAATTTTTAGAATTGAATTTTCAAAATCGGGGAAATATATTTGGTTCAAAAAATCATAGTTTGGTAAGTTCTAGTTGAAATAACCCCTTTAGTTAACTATTTTCTGGAAAAAATGCCAGAAAAAACAACGACACTCCGCTAGAATGTTTTTTGCCTGTTGTTTAGTGCGAATATTTGGTTCAAAAAAATCATAGTTTGGTAAGTTCTAGTTGAAATAACCCCTTTAGTTAACTATTTTCTGGAAAAAATGCCAAAAAAAACAACGAAACTCCGCTAGAATGTTGTTTGCCTGTTGTTTAGTAGGGTTCTGAAATTCAAAGCTCAGTTTTTGAATTTTTACAATTAAAGTTTCGAAATATGATCAATTTCCGGAAAATTAGGGTTTTTTGTGAATACAACGACACTCCGCTAGAATGTTTTTTGCCTGTTGTTTAGTGGGGACGTGGTTTTTTTGGTTTTGAAAAATCGGTTTTTGGCGCGAAAATTTAGAGATTTTCAGAAACGTACTCGTTTTTCTTGTTTGTATTTTTCCCTTAGAGCGAAATTTTCATTAGAATTTCTGAGAAAACAACGACACTCCGCTCGAATAATATAATTTTTGCCTGTTGTTTAGTGGGATTCTGAATTTCAAAGATCAGTTTTTGAATTTTTACAATTAAAGTTTCAAAATCGGAGAATTTTCTGAAATTTCAGAGACAAACAACGACACTCCGCTAGAACATTGTTTGCCTGTTGTTTAGTGGGAACGTGGGTTTTTGAATTTTCGATTTAGAATTTCTGATTTTTAGATTTAAAGTTTCGAAAATGGGGGATATTACTGAAAACGACAATCCGGCACAAAATTGTTTGCCTGTTGTTTAGTGGAGCGCCCTCACTTACCCGACGCCACACCAGGCGCAGTCTGCACCAACGCGCCACCCTCCACCTTTCCATACAAACTTCCAGTAGGCGTTGTCGTCGCCGGATTCTCCACCTGAATCGGTTGCCAATCATCGCTAACCGTCACCGCTGTCACCGGCAAACTTGCCGCCGTAATCGCCTCAATCATCGACGCAGTGATCTGCGCATCCGCCATCGTCTTTGCGTCCGTTGTGGTGTTCGATTGCCCGACAAAGTACCAAATAGCTTGACTTGTCACCGATGGTGAAGAGGGGAAATAGGTCCACCCAATTGGTGGGCTAATGTCCATGGTGAACACCGGGTTTTGCACATATTCGGCGTCGGTTGAGCTCGTTCCGCAAGCCGTTGCGGTCGAGACAACGCATAGGAGTAGAATTGAACCAAACAAATACATTTCTATACTTTTTTCGCCACCATGCGCGGCTCTTTTTATACATTTCTTGACCGATTGTAAACGTAAAATAATAACAATAATAATATTAGAAAGGGGAACACCCTCATTGTAAAAACGTACTATTTTTGTGATATGTTTGCGCAATTTTTAAACGACACTCCGCTAGAACATTGTTTGCCTATTGTTTAGCGGAAGTGCTCTGAACAGGTGAGAACAACGACACTTGTTTGCCTGTGGTTTGAAACATACAAATTCAAAAAATAGGTGAAAATGACTATTTTTTTGAAAAAAAAACTCAAAAAAACAACGACACTCCGGCATAACATTGTTTGTCTGTTGTTTAGTGGTTTTTTTTTTGAAGAAATTTAGAACTTCTCAGTTTTATTATTTTAAAAAATAAGTGAAAATGACTATTTTTGATTTAAAAAAAACTCAAAAAAAACAACGACACTCCGCTACGAACATTGTTTGCCTGGTGTTTAGTGGGGTTCTAAAATTTGGATTTGTTTTTTCAATCTTTCCTATTTCAAATTCGAAAATTCAAATTTTTATGAATTTTCGTGGAAACAACGACACTCCGCTACGAACGTTGATTGCCTGTTGTTTAGTGGGATTCTAGAATTCAAAGCTCAGTTTGAAGTTTTGAAATTTGGCTAATTTCCGGAAAATTAGGGGTTTTTTGTGGAAACAACGACACGCCGCTAGGTCGTTGCTTGCCTGTTGTTTAGCGACGAACGACACTCCGCATCAACATTGTTTGCCTGTTGTTTAGTGGCTTTCTTTATCTTGTAAAATACTGGTAGACTTTATTTTATTTTTACTTCGAAAATATAAAAATTTCCCGAAATAGAACAATTTTTTGCCAAAAATCACCAGAAAAATACAACGACACTCCGCTTGGCCAATTTTTTACCTGTTGTTTAGCGCTATGGCAACTTTTTTTTAAATTCATATGATTTTCACAAAAACCAGGAAAATACAACGACACGCCACTAGGTCGTTGCTTGCCTGTTGTTTAGCGACGAACGACACTCCGCATCAACATTGTTTGCCTGTTGTTTAGCGGTGTCACTTCAGATTTTTCAATTTTTTTATTTTATTTTTCAGTTCAGAAAGATAACATAGACCTGTAAAACGACAAGAC
Source organism: Caenorhabditis sp. 38 MB-2015 (assembly GCA_900536415.3). Lineage (NCBI taxonomy): Eukaryota > Metazoa > Nematoda > Chromadorea > Rhabditida > Rhabditidae > Caenorhabditis > Caenorhabditis quiockensis. The sequence continues at coordinate 367,138 of LR548784.1, forward strand.
GAGATCGAGAAAAGTAACAATTAGAAAAAAAAAAAAAACAAAAACAGGGTTCCTAGAAAAAGTTGGTCAAGTTTTCAACTTTGGCCCATTTGCCATATGTTCCAAATCGGCGAATGATAGTTTTGATGTTGTGGAGAGCGAGATTTCGCGATCGGTTGGGTTTTCTGGAAACAAATTAGGAGATTTTTGTGGGGCTTGGGGAATGGGACCTTTTGGATGAGGCCTTCTAGGTGGGACCTTCTGGATAGGACCTTTTGGATGGGGCCTTCTGATATAGGACCTTCTGATATGGGTTATCTGAATGGAGCCTTCTGAATCAGGTTTTCTAATCTATGCTTTCTAATTTAGGACTTCTGAATCAGACCTCATAGTTTAGGCTTTTTGAACTAGGACTTCTGAATCATTCTTTCTGAATCAGACCTTCTAATTAAGGCCTTCTGAATCAGGCCTTCTGAATCAGACCTTCTAATTTAGGACTTCTGAATCAGGCCTTCTGAATCAGACCTTCTAATTTAGGCCTTCTGAATCAGGCCTTCTGAATCAGACCTTCTAATTTAGGACTTCTGAATCAGGCCTTCTGAATCAGATCTTCTAATTTAGGCCTTCTTAATCAAATCTCTTAAACTAGGCTTTCTGAATATGACCTTCTGATATGGACCTTTTCGATGAGAGCTTCTGACTTGGGACTTCTGAATCAGACCTCCTGATTTAGCTTATCCAATTTAGTCCTTCTAAATTAGGACTTCTGATCTAGGCCTTCTGAATTACGACTTCTGAATCAGGTCTTCTGAATTACGACTTCTAAATTAGGTTTTCTGAATCAGACCTTCTAAATTGGGACTTCTGAATCAGACCTTCTGAATCAGACCTCCTGATTTAGCTTATCCAATTTAGTCCTTCTAAATTAGGACTTCTGATCTAGGCCTTCTGAATTACGACTTCTGAATCAGGTCTTCTGAATTACGACTTCTAAATTAGGTTTTCTGAATCAGACCTTCTAAATTGGGACTTCTGAATCAGACCTTCTGAATCAGACCACCTGATTTAGGCTATCCAATTTAGGCCTTCTAAATTAGGTCTTCTAATCTAGGCCTTCTGAATTACGACTTCTGAATTACGACTTCTAAATTAGGTCTTCTAATCTAGGCCTTCTGAATTACGACTTCTGAATAAGACCTTCTGAATCAGGCCTTCTGAATCAGACCTTCTGAATCAGACCTCCTGATTTAGCTTATCCAATTTAGTCCTTCTAAATTAGGACTTCTGATCTAGGCCTTCTGAATTACGACTTCTGAATCAGGTCTTCTGAATTACGACTTCTAAATTAGGTTTTCTGAATCAGACCTTCTAAATTGGGCCTTCTGAATCAGACCTTCTGAATCAGACCACCTGATTTAGGCTATCCAATTTAGGCCTTCTAAATTAGGTCTTCTAATCTAGGCCTTCTGAATTACGACTTCTGAATCAGGTCTTCTGAATTACGACTTCTAAATTAGGTTTTCTGAATCAGACCTTCTAAATTGGGACTTCTGAATCAGACCTTCTGAATCAGACCACCTGATTTAGGCTATCCAATTTAGGCCTTCTAAATTAGGTCTTCTAATCTAGGCCTTCTGAATTACGACTTCTGAATTACGACTTCTAAATTAGGTCTTCTAATCTAGGCCTTCTGAATTACGACTTCTGAATAAGACCTTCTGAATCAGGCCTTCTGAATCAGACCTTCTGAATCAGACCACCTGATTTAGGCTATCCAATTTAGGCCTTCTAAATTAGGTCTTCTAATCTAGGCCTTCTGAATTACGACTTCTGAATAAGACCTTCTGAATCAGGCCTTCTGAATCAGACCTTCTGAATCAGACCACCTGATTTAGGCTATCCAATTTAGGCCTTCTAAATTAGGTCTTCTAATCTAGGCCTTCTGAATTACGACTTCTGAATCACGTCTTCTGAATTACGACTTCTAAATTAGGTTTTCTGAATCAGACCTTCTAAATTGGGACTTCTGAATCAGACCTTCTGAATCAGATCACCTGATTTAGGCTATCCAATTTAGGCCTTCTAAATTAGGTCTTCTAATCTAGGCCTTCTGAATTACGACTTCTGAATTACGACTTCTAAATTAGGTCTTCTAATCTAGGCCTTCTGAATTACGACTTCTGAATAAGACCTTCTGAATCAGGCCTTCTGAATCAGACCTTCTGAATCAGACTTTCTAAATTAGAAGTTGTTTAATTAAACCTTCTAAATTAGGACTTCTGAATCAAGCCTTCTGAATCAAGCCTTCTGAATCACAAATTTGTAGTTGTGGCCTTCAGAATCCCCTCTCACTCACTTCTCTGAACCTCCTGAACCTGCATCGCATCCACATTAAACTTCAACTTTCTCAAATGTTGCCGTTGTGGATGATTCGACAATTGCGACGACGCCGACGTGTGCAGCAGTCGCACCTCATCATCCAACGATTCCACATACACCGGTGGCACCTGATTGTGTAAATCATCAACGATCATCATCGCCACCTCCAGATTCCTCTCTAGGATGTAGTTGAACTCAAAGTCCTCATCGTCAGCGCCAAATGGGAACATTAGATCTTCGCCCACTTTCAACCAACCCACATAGAACAGGAATTGGAGGATGGTGAACACTGGCACATATCTGAAAATAATACAGTATACCGAGGAGCACGATGAGCCCGAGGAGCCCCCTCTTCAACTCACACATCAACAACCTCATTGTGCTCATTTTTCACCGGATATTGACGACCGATCAAAGCGAACAGGAAATATCCATAGACGGAGATTGTGGAGACCTGAAATTGCGGGTGAAAATGAGTGGGAAGGTGGGAAGAGGGTGAGTGGGAAGGTGGGAACAGGAATGAATTATATGAGATAGAGAGAGACTTCCACGTCACCGCATCGCGCATGCGATAAAATAAAGAAAAAAAAATGGGGGGAAGAACGGCACAAAAGGGAGGGACGAAGGATCTGTTGGGAGTGAAATAAACAACAGGCAAACGATTCCAAGCGGAGTGTCGTTGTTTTTTCAATAAAAAACAAATGATTGTCAACATTTCAAAAACCTAATTTTCCACTAAACAACAGGCGAAAAATTCCGAGCGGAGTGTCGTTGTTTTTTTCAATAAAAAAAATGATTGTCAACATTTCAAAACCCTAATTTTCCACTAAACAACAGGCGAAAAATTCCAAGCGGAGTGTCGTTGTTTTTTTTTCAATAAAAAAAAATGATTGTCAACATTTCAAAACCCTAATTTTCCACTAAACAACAGGCGAAAAATTCCGAGCGGAGTGTCGTTGTTTTTTTTCAATAAAAAAAATGATTGTCAACATTTCAAAAACCTAATTTTCCACTAAACAACAGGCAAACGATTCCAAGCGGAGTGTCGTTGTTTTTTTCAATAAAAAAAAAAGATTGTCAACATTTTGAAAACCTAGTTTTCCACTAAACAACAGGCGAAAAATTCCGAGCGGAGTGTCGTTGTTTTTTTTCAATTTAAAAAAAAATGATTGTCAACATTTCAAAAAACAAATGTTACCGCTAAACAACAGGCAAACGACTCCAAGCGGAGTGTCGTTTTCTTTTTTTTTTTAAATAAATTGTTCTGCAGAAACGGGTTTTTGGCAATTCAAAACATTAAAAATACCACTTTCTCGCTAAACAACAGGTAAGAAATTCCTAGCGGAGTGTCGTTGTTGTTTTTTTTTCAGAAACGGGTTTTTTTTTGTTTTTATTTGGCGTGTCCAAATTTCAAAAAATAGACGTTCGCGCTAAACAACAGGTAAGAAATTCCTAGCGGAGTGTCGTTGTTTTCTTTTCAATCAAAAAATGGTTGTCAACATTTTAAAAACCTAGTTTTCCACTAAACAACAGGCAGAAAACTCCAAGCGGAGTGTCGTAGTGGTATTTTTGATTTTCGCGTTCTAGCACAAAAAAGTCCAGTCTTAAAGCAACATGGCTATCAAAGAACATCTTAAAGGAACATCTCCCAACAGAACCTTTTCCCAGATGAAAAAATGAAAAAAAAAAAGGAAATAGGGGTTATTAGAGGAGATACCTGACAATAAACCAATGGAATACAAATCCAATCATACAAAAATAGAGAAGCGATACGATGACGGAAGTCTTCCAACTTTTTCAGAAGCATTTGAAGAGAGGTCATGAAAAATGGCATTTTTTGGAACCTAATTTAAAGGGACATAGTGAAGGGGGGGGGGGACCCGTCGGATGATAGTCAAACATCACCTGTGTATACACAAGTGGAATGGCTATCCAATCATAGATGAATAGTTGAAAAAAACCGTTTCGATACTTTTCGAGAGCGTCGAGAAGGACGCGCAACTCGTTGGTGTGTGTCAGAGTGCCTTTCTCGAAGCAGCGAACCATCATTGTTTGGATCCAGTTGAGGGGAACCCACCATTTCTGCAATCAAACACATATTTGTTGGATTTGAAATTTTCATTTTTTTCTTTTTTTTTTCTTTTTTTTTCATTTTTTTTTTTTTTTTTTTTTTTTTTTTTTTTTTTTTTTTTTTTTTTTTTTTTTTTTTTTTTTTTTTTTTTTTNTTTGTTTCTTTTTCATTTTTTCTTCTTTTTCTCTTTTTTTTCATTTGTTTATTCTTTTTCACGCGAATTTAAACATTTTCAGAAATTTCTAATTCACGTGAGTATAAAGAAGGAAAAAAATAGGAAAAAAAAATGAAAAAAAAAATCATTCTTTCCCTCTCTTTTTTCGTTTTCTAATTTTCACGTGAAATTTTTCAAAAAATCATTTTTCTCTTTTTCTTCATAATCATATGAATTTTTTGAACTTGAAAAAAATGATTAATTTTCTTTTTCATATTTTTTTCAAAAAAAAAAAAAATCCACATACCTGATGGGGATCTACCGTAATACAAATATCCTTAAACATCGCCATCTCCTCCCTCGTCATCAATCCCGAATCTACCAAATGATCATCCGTCGGATACCTAAAAACCGTATCCTTTTTCTACAGTACTCCTAGGGTTATTGTACCTGGCTAGAACTCGTAAAGAGATACTTCTCCACGCTAAAACTGAAGTGAGAATTGAATATCTAGCAATGGTTTTTCGGATTATTCGAGTTTCCGCATCTTGACCTCGAATCAATGCCGATACATTATAAAGAAGATGATCTGGCCAACTGATAAGTTGACAACAATCCCACCATCTGAAAATATCGATTTTTTGTATTGGCTGAAATTTTCAGATAAAAACTGACCTCCTAACAATCATTGCTACATAGAAACCTAGTAGAAATGTTAATGGTATTTCTTTTGTCCAACCATCGACTAATACCACATATTTTACAAAATTGTCTTGTTGCTCTTTGGACATCCAAAACCTGGAATAGAAAAAAAGTGATTTTTTTGAGGTATTTTTTAAAAAACGTTTTTTTTTTTAAATTTCTAGTTAGCACTTCATTGCTGAATTGATATTTTTCATATTTAAAAAAATAAATTTTTACTTTTTTTTTTGATTTTTAAGTTTTAAAAAACATCTCGGAGAAAAATCGGCAAGCTTGCGACAGTTTGTCGCAAACTTGCGACATTCGGCTGTCGCAAGGCTTGCGGTGTTCTTGCGCCAATAGTCGCAAGCTTTGCGACATCTAGCAGCAAAACTACTGCACGGCTTGCGACACCCTTGCGCCAGAAAAAATGTGTTTGCGACAAACTGCAGCAAGCTTGCGACAAGGGAAAAGCCTTGCGACACGCTCGGGGAAAAAACGGCAAGAGTGTCGCAAGGCTTTTTCCTTGTCGTAAGCTTGCGGCAGTTTGTCGCAAACTTGCGACACATTTTTTCTGGCGCAAGGATGTCGCAAGCCTTGCGACAGTCGAATGTCGCAAGTTTGCGACAAACTGTCGCAAGCTTGCCGATTTCTCCCCGAGATTTTTTAGAGCTTTCTCTAATTTTATAAAGCTGTCTCAAAATTTTTTAAATTCAATTTTTTTTTACCAGAAAAATAAAAAAAAAAACTTTTTTTTTCTTTTTTCTGAAAATTTGATTTTTCAAATTTTGACATGAAAGTAATTAGTTTTTTTCATTGATTTTGAAAATTAATATCCATGTCAAAATTTAAATTTAAATTTTTCAGAAACAGGAAAAATTTTAAGTTTTAAATTTTAAAATATTAAATTTTTTAAGTTAAAAAAAAGTATATTTCTGAATTTTTAAAATGAAAATTAACGGTTTTTTTTTCTGAACTAACCTATAATATATATTAATAATATAATACATCGCCAAAAAAATCAATAAATGCTTCCAAATCGCCTTCCACAATGATCCCTTCCATCGAAATAGCAACTTCAAAAATGTATCCGAATACGAAATCGTCATCACTGAATCTGAATCTGAATCTGAATCTGAATCTGAATCTTGCTGAAAAAATACACAAAAAAATATGCGATCAACCGGAAAATATTTATATAGGAGAAGAAGAAGTCTGACATTTTTATGAGAATTATGTTAGAAGGGGTAAAACGTTTTTTTTTTTTTTTCTGGTCTCTATTTTGATTTATTATAAGAACAGTTGTCCTTTTCTTCAAATCGAGAGATCAACGGTCAAAATATTATGTATGTGCCTTTAAAGAGATACAGTACACTTACCTGAAATATTCTTTGAGAAATCATAAAATTATTCAATATATTATAATATATACTCATAAATATTTATGGAATTTTTTTTTTTGAAAAAAAAATTATAATTTTTCCTAGCAACTAGGAACAATTGAGCACAAAAAGTATTTTTTTTTCTCAAAAAAAAAATGAAAAACAAATAAGATCGAATTTCGAAGAAGACACCTATGTTTTTGGATACTTTTTGACTTGGTAATGAGAGAAAAAGGGTGAGTTTTGTTTTTGTTTTGGCGGGGAATTTGAATTTTTAAGTCGAAAGTAGAGGTAGAAACTAGACTTCAGAATCCAGGCTTCAGAATCTAGATTTTAGAATCTAGATTTCAGAATCCAGGCTTCAGAATCTAGACTTCAGAATCTAGATTTTAGAATCGAGACTTCAGAATCCAGGCTTCAGAATCTAGACTTCAGAATCGAGACTTCAGAATCTAAGCTTCAGAATCTAGACTTCAGAATTTAGGCTTCAGAATCTAAGCTTCAGAATCTAGACTTCAGAATTTTGGCTTCAGAATCTAGATTTTAGATTCCAGACTTCAGAAAATAGACTTCAGAATCTAGATTTTAGAATCCAGACTTCAGAATCTAGGCTTCAGAGTCTAGACTTCAGAATCTAAGCTTCAGAATCTAGACTTCAGAATTTAGGCTTCAGAATCTAGATTTTAGAATCCAGACTTCAGAATCTAAGCTTCAGAATCTAGACTTCAGAATTTAGGCTTCAGAATCTAGATTTTAGATTCCAGACTTCAGAAAATAGACTTCAGAATCTAGATTTTAGAATCCAGACTTCAGAATCTAGGCTTCAGAGTCTACCTTTCCAGATTTAAGAAACTGGATTTCAGGATCTGGATTCGAAAATCTAGACATCTGGACTTCAGAAACAAGACTTCAGAATTTGGACTTCAGAGTCTATACTTCAGAATCTAGATTTCAGAACTTGGACTTCAAAGTCTAATTAAACTTTACCTCCAGATTCAGTTTTTCAAAATCTTGGCTCCAAAATCTAGGCTTCATAATCTAGACTTCACAATCTAGACTTCAGAATCCAGAATTCAGAATTTAGACTTCAGAATCTAACCATTAGAATCTGGACTTGAAAAACTAGTTTTTCAAATCTGACCTCCAAACTCAGAAAAAAAATTAAATTAAAAAAACGCAAAACAATTTTTATTTTAAATTGACAATTTTTTTGACAAGAAAATTTTTTTTACAAAATCCGAGTTTAAAATTTGACACGTTTTGTCCACGTGTCAATTTTTAAATTTCAATTTTTCACAACAAAATTCGATTTAAAAAATTGACAATTTTAATGGCAAAATCAGCCTCTTTTCGACAAAAAATTTGAATTTGACAATTTTTTTGACATAATATTACTAGAAACTTAGAATTTGAAAAATGTTAGTTTATAAAATAAATATTCCACGTGTCAGTTTTTGGTATCTAAAATTTTGGACTAAAAATTCCAAATTCGACACTTTTTTTTTGACAAAATCCACGTGTCAATTTTTGAACTCAAAATTTCAAATATTGTTTGTCAACAAAAACACGGAACACAACACAACAAGAAAAATAATTCAGAGATAAAAATAAAAATAATTTGAGCTGTGCTAGAAGAAGTGAAGTCACACAAAAAAATGTTACAATGAAAAAAGAAGAAGAAGAAGAAGAAGAAGAAACGGAGCTCATGGGATGGGAAATCGAGAGCAAAAATAGAGAACAGGCACTAGAAAAAAGCATAGACAGATACACACAACACAACACAAATATCTCCACTACTATCATTTTATTATCTGATGGGTATAAGTGTACTAAATTGAATCAATGCGATGGGCAGAAACAAGCACAAATTGCTATTGAAACATGTTGGGAGACATAGAGATTCGGTTTCCGTCATTTTAATGCCTAGGGGTCGGCTAGGGCTAAGGAGGGGTCCCATAATTTTTTTATGGGTTACCAGTAGTGCCCTGAACAGATTTGCAAAGTTTTGTTGGGCAAATGTTTTTGGTTCCTGAGATATGAGTTTGGAGTAGGTTTATTAGTAGCGTCCCCCTATAATTTACATTTTAATGCCTAGGGGGTGACTAAGGTTAAGGAGGGGTCCCATAATTTTTTTGTGGGTTACCAGTAGTGCCCTGAACAGATTTGCAAAGTTTTGTTGGGCAAATGTTTTTGGTTCCTGAGATATGAGTTTGGAGTAGGTTTATTAGTAGGGACCCCCTTATAATTTACATTTTAATGCCTAGGGGTCGGCTAGGGTTAAGGAGGGGTCCCATAATATTTTTGTGGGTTACCAGTAGTGCCCTGAACAGATTTGCAAAGTTTTGTTGGGCAAATGTTTTTGGTTCCTGAGATATGAGTTTGGAGTAGGTTTATTAGTAGGGACCCCCTTATAATTTACATTTTAATGCCTAGGGGTCGGCTAGGGTTAAGGAGGGGTCCCATAATATTTTTGTGGGTTACCAGTAGTGCCCTGAACAGATTTGCAAAGTTTTGTTGGGCAAATGTTTTTGGTTCCTGAGATATGAGTTTGGAGTAGGTTTATTAGTAGGGACCCCCTTATAATTTACATTTTAATGCCTAGGGGTCGGCTAGATCAATCGTAGGCGCCCATAGTTTTTTCTGAGTCAACAGTAGTGTCCTGAACCCATTTGCAAATTTTTGAAATTTCAAAAAAAAAAAAAATTCAAAAGTTTTTCGCCCACATGGGGGGTCGATCCCACACCTTCCCCTTCGTAAGCATCTCTCTTCCCTGCTGAGCCACACAAAAACTATCAAAAAACTGTATTAAAAAACAAAACAAGAAAATTATTTTAGAAAAGTTGTCGCTTCTTATCATCCTTCAACGCCGCCGCCACAATATTATATTCAGTTTGATCGGAAATTGGTGGCGATAATGGAATAGGGCGCACATGTTCCGCCTCATTTGGACGTTTTTCGACTACTGTAATGATTGGTTACTGTAGGTGTTACTGTAATAGGCAAGGGGGCTTACAGTAAGCTCGATTTGGCTCGAATTGTTGATGAATCTCGACAAGCTTTTTCTCCAACTTTTTTCTATAATACCATCGAATGAGGACCATTGACATGAGGCAAAAAATCATGAAACAAATCGAGGCCGCAATGAAAACCGCCATTTCCGCCTCTACCGTGCCAACCGCAGTAACTGAACAAAAAAAAACAAATCAATTTGATAACTGTAGCTCATTTTTAAAGGACCTACATGTATTCTTGAATTCATTAGCATTTTGTGGACGATAACTGAAAAGGTACTGTGGAATGGTGTAGTTTAGATACAGGACTTACGGAGGTGACATTTTTCAATATATACATATATATATATATTGCAACCGTTTTCGAAAAATAATGTTTGAAGAAATATGAGATAATTGGACACGTTTTTTTGGAAGAAAAAAAAAATTTAGGTCACGTTTTTGTTCGAGAAAAAATAGAAAAAATATATATCTCAACATGATCCATTTGGCCTCATATTTCTCACAATTGTGCTCAAAGGTATCAGCAATGTTTTCCTGGATCACATTGCTGATGGCTTTGAGCATAACTGTGCAAAATTTGGGGCCGAACGGATCATTTTGAGCTGAGATATGTCAATTTAACCAATAGTATACTAACTTTTGCTCGGTACTGCATTGTCCGGCTCTAGCTCAGGCTCAGGCTCAGGCTCAGGCTCAGGCTCAGGCTCAGGCTCAGGCTCAGGCTCAGGCTCAGGCTCAGGCTCAGGCTCAGGCTCAGG
>LR548785.1:2996-54800 GCA_900536415.3 Caenorhabditis sp. 38 MB-2015
GGGGGGGGGGTCCAAAAAAGACCCCCCCCACCCCTTTGGCTCTTTTTTTTCCCCTCCATGTTTAAACCAGTTTTCATGTCTCTCTCCCGGAATAGTTTTTGCAACACACAATACAACTATCACAAATTTTTAGTATCACTTTCGTTTTTTTTTTCCGATCATGACATATATGTGTTTGTGTTTGTTGGTTTTTTTTTTCGATCGCGAACGAATGAACAATTATTTTTTTCCAGACCAATTCCTGATTTATTTATTTATTGATTTTTTTGTGGACATACATAAGTCAACACCTATATAAATCATAAGCTGCAATTATCTTGTCGGAAATGGGTTGACCTAATAGGGCAGTTTAGAACCTTACCTCAAGCTATAGTCAGTTAGTAAGATGTGCAGGTTATATGGTAGTACTGTAGTCTATATACAGCATAGTATATACCCTTTTCATGGATCAAAATTCAATTTTTTGTGAGAATTTCTCCAATTCATGACTTTTCTCCAAACAAAATCCCGAAAAGGGGTTATAAATAGGTCTGAGCTCAAAAATTCCATGACTTGAATATGCTCTTTTTCGGACCGCCGACTCAAAAAGAGGCACATTAGATACTTAAGTACCTCTACCCTTTTCAGTACACCAAAATCTAAACCTGGTTTATCTTTTTTTTTTGATTTTTTATCACTTAAAAAGGTGATGAATAGGTTCATTCTCAAAAATTCCATGACTTGAAAATGTTCGTTTTTGTACCGCCGGACTCAAAAGAGGCACATTAGATTTTGAAGTGCATATACTCTTTGGAGTACCCTTTGATTTAGTTCATCAGCTTTGAAAATGCTCAAAATATAGAAGTTGGATTATATACCTACTGATTTTCTTTTGTAGCCTGATACTTATCATGTCCACTTCCAAGTCCTCTTTATTAACCCAATGGTGTCAAACTGGGACCTACCTGACCATCCTCTATTATAAGCATATTTTATTAGCCCGAAAAATTGGTTATACAGTGAGCATTTGGTACTTGGTACTCAATGTCTAATATAGCTTAAAAAATCATGTAGATTTTTCCACTGATTTGTAACAATATTCATTTCAAGCCTATAATATCCATTTTCTAGTTAATTCAATGTTCAACTATGTTCCAGTGATACATCGGAAATCTGAGCATCAAATTATCTGGTCCATTCATATTATGAAAATGACTAACAAAATGTGGAGAGTATCTAGGTTTCGGTGTTTGAACTGTTTGTTTTTGGCTTTGGCTTTGCTGAAAAAAACCGTCTTTGATCTTGTTTTTTTTTTAAAAAAAAAGGTCCTGGTCTAGGCTTCTGAATGAACTATCCAGCTTCGGACCTGTTAACAAATCGAGCTAGAGTCAGCCTACAGTACTCCTGGATTTGACCAGTCTAAGTCTATAAGATACTGTAAGATATGCTTGGATATAAACAATATATGTCTCAATTGAGTTGATTAACTCTAGGCTTAAATTTTAAGCTTAAACCCTTAGCTTATTCTTCAGGCCTGGACTATGCTCATTCTCCAAGCTTGTGCTCATACCCAAGTTTGAAAGCTCAAATAACACCGCAATTTTACATCTTCTAACCCTAGTAACCCTGCAAAAAATACACAAAACTTTCTCCAACTTTTTTATTTTTCAAAAAAAAAAAAGGTGTTCTTCTTCACAACAAGAAAAATTTTCGAAAAGGTAGAAAAACCACCAGACACAAACACATTGACATTGGAGCATCAGGCTTCTTCTTCTTTACTACATCCAGCTTGTCTAACTCTCTGCGTCTCTCTTGCTGCTCCGATTTCCCCCCTCGAGAAATGGCAGTGTGCCAATGGCACATATACTTCTTGCGTTTGCTCGCCGAGCAACTCTCTCTCTCCTCTCTTTCAATGTGTGTGTGTGCCTCTTTTTTCTTCTTCCTGAACCAACCAAAAAGAAGAAGCTGAGGGTGCTCTTTCTTCGCCTTTTGTCGATACATGTACAAATTTTCCATTTTCTTATTCTTCTCCTTTTTTTTTTGTTGAATTGTTATGTTGCTTTAGGAAAATTGGGGTTAATCAAGTTTAATATCAGCTAATTTGCAGAATGTCGAACGAAGGCGATCCACCGGTTCAACCAGAATCTCAAGAGCACAAACCAGCCGCAGAGCAGCAACTTCCAACAGCGGAGCAAGCCACCACCGGGGGCAAGGCGGAGGGCAGCGCTTCGTTTTTACGTGCCGCACGAGCTGGTGATCTGGAAAAAGTGCTGGAGTTGCTTCGTTCGGGCACCGATATCAATACGAGCAATGCGAATGGGTTAAATGCACTTCATTTGGCGTCGAAAGAGGGGCATAAGGAAGTGGTTAGGGAATTGATTAAGCGAAATGCTCAAGTGGATTCGGCCACGAGGGTTTGTTGATTTTTTCGTTTTGTTTTGTCGACAAATTTGCTCTTCAAAAGAGTTGAAAAAGAACAAAAAAATTTGACCATAGCCCGGCTCGATCCCACGACCTTCAGCATGTGGGGCGAACGCGTTATCCACTTGGCCAGCGTTGCTTGAAGAAACAAGGCTCGCTTGTTGTTGAAAAACATCGACCTCTTTTCTATTTTTAATATGGAAAGTGGTACCAAAATTTTTTTTTGTGCTCAAAAAATTTTTCCGATATCTTCTACTTGCACTTTTGATACCCCAGAGACCCAGAAAGGAAAATGTTTCAAAAAAATCCCACGAAAATGCTTGTTTGTTGTTGAAAAACAGCGACCTATTTTCTATTTTTAATCTGGAAAGTGGTACTAAAATTTTTTAGAGACCTAAATTTACTATATCCTAAATTTTAGTAAAAGCTTTTTTTTTTTCAAANAAAAAAAAAAAAAAAAAAACTCTTTCGACCATAGCCGGGTTCGATCCCGTGACCTCACGCACCTCGATTCAACGCGCTAACCACTAGGCTATGTCAGTTATAAAAACGTTATGGTTTTTTTGCAGAAAGGAAACACCGCACTTCACATCGCCTCTCTAGCCGGTCAATCCCTAATAGTCACAATTCTCGTCGAAAATGGTGCCAACGTCAACGTGCAATCGGTCAACGGCTTCACCCCACTCTACATGGCGGCTCAGGAGAATCACGAAGACGTCGTTCGCTACCTGCTCAACCATGGCGCCAATCAAGCCCTCTCCACCGAAGACGGGTTCACCCCCCTCGCCGTCGCCCTTCAACAAGGACACGATCGAGTTGTGGCGGTGTTGCTCGAGAATGACACCCGTGGCAAAGTGCGCCTGCCAGCTCTTCACATTGCCGCCAAGAAGGACGATACGAAGGCGGCAACGTTGCTCCTTCAGAATGAGCACAATCCAGATGTGACGTCAAAGTCGGGCTTCACCCCGCTGCATATCGCATCTCATTATGGGCATGAGAATATTGCACAATTATTACTGGATAAAGGAGCAAATGTCAACTATCAAGCCAGGCACAATATTAGGTACTACGGTAGCAATTTAGTAATTCCCCCCATATGCACCCCTCCCCATATATTGAATTATTCGAGCAAACAAAAGAGCTCTCTCTAGGGACCCTTATGTGTCGCGCATGTTTTATATTTACATATATATATACATCTTTATTTCAGCCCTCTTCATGTTGCAACCAAATGGGGACGAACAAATATGGCAAACCTGCTGCTCTCCCGCGGTGCTCAGATCGACTCGCGCACCAAAGACCTGCTCACACCATTGCATTGCGCAGCTAGATCGGGGCATGATCAAGTTGTTGACCTCTTGGTGGTTCAAGGAGCACCGATATCCGCTAAGACGAAGAATGGGCTCGCCCCATTGCACATGGCCGCGCAAGGAGATCATGTAGATGCGGCTAGAACTCTTCTATATCATAGAGCACCGGTTGATGATGTGACTGTGGATTATTTGACACCGTTACACGTGGCCGCTCATTGTGGACATGTGAGAGTCGCCAAACTTTTGCTGGATAGAAACGCTGATCCAAATGCGAGAGCTCTCAATGGATTCACACCCTTGCACATTGCTTGCAAGAAGAATCGCATCAAGGTGGTTGAACTGCTCCTAAAATATCGGGCAGCTATCGAAGCCACTACAGAGTCAGGGCTCACCCCTCTCCACGTGGCATCTTTCATGGGAGCCATCAATATTGTGATCTATCTGCTTCAACAAGGAGCCAATCCAGATGTGGAGACTGTTCGAGGAGAGACACCGCTCCATTTAGCAGCGCGAGCCAATCAAACAGACGTTGTCCGAGTATTGATCCGAAATGGGGCCAAGGTTGATGCTCAGGCACGAGAACTGCAAACACCACTACACATCGCGTCGCGGCTCGGAAATACGGACATTGTCGTTCTGCTACTTCAAGCTGGAGCGAATAGCAATGCAGCAACTCGCGATCAATATACACCATTGCACATTGCGGCCAAAGAGGGGCAAGAGGAAGTGGCCGCAATTCTGCTAGACCATAAGGCGGATAAATCGTTGCTCACCAAGAAAGGATTCACCCCCCTGCATTTGGCAAGCAAATATGGAAACCTAGAAGTCGTTAAGCTTCTACTGGAGAGGGGTACTCCGGTGGATATTGAGGGCAAGAATCAGGTCACACCACTTCATGTCGCCGCTCACTACAACAATGATAAGGTTGCGATGCTTTTGCTGGAAAATGGGGCTTCGGCGAAGGCGTCGGCGAAGAATGGATATACACCATTGCACATTGCGGCGAAAAAGAATCAGATGGAGATTGCGTCGACGTTGCTGCAGTATAAGGCGGATCCGAACGCAAAGTCGCGCGCTGGATTCACCCCGCTGCATTTGGCCGCGCAGGAAGGACATCGTGAGATCTCGGGGCTTCTCATTGAAAATGGTTCGGATGTGAGTTTTGGGTACACGTGGATTAGTGTCACAGAAATTAGACAATTCTCTTCACGCCAAATTTTGACACGTGTATTTTTGTCACAAAAATTCGACCTTTTTTACGACAAAATTTTTGACCTAATTTAGGACGTTTTTAAATTTTCGTATTCAAATTCGAAAAAAAAGTTTTTGCTCTTTTGTGACAAAAAATCTAAGTCTCCTAACCTAAATTACACGTTTCAGACGTTTTTGACACAAAAATCGATATTTTTCGACATAAATGTGAAATTTGACGTTTTTTAAACAAAAAATCATGTTTTTTTACTTAAATTTCACCTTTATGATGTTTTCGCCATAAAAAATCGACAATTTTCGACATAAAATCAACTTTTTTGACGTTTTATAATGAAAAATCGACGTTTTATGACAAAAATTTCCCGTTTTGGTCACAAATCCAAAAAAAATCATTCCAAATTCTACGTTTTCGACCTTTCGTGATGTAAAATCGACGTTTTTTCACAAAAAATCCACATTTTGAGTTTTTTTTTGACAAAAATTCGACGTTTTGTGCTCTAAATTCCACGTTTGTGACGTTTTTTTTCACGAAAATTGACATTTTTCGACATAAAATCCACTTCTCTGACGTTTCATGACAAAATTTCCACGTTTAATGATCTAAATTCCACGTTCCTGACGTTTTTCTCGCAAAAAAATCGACGTTTCGTGACTTAAATTCGACGTTTTAGACGTTTTAACGACATCTCTTTCCAGGTCGCAGCCAAGGCCAACAACGGTCTGACCGCAATGCATTTATGCGCACAAGAAGATCGCGTACCAGTCGCACAAATTCTCAAAGACAACAACGCCGAAATGAACAGCAAAACCAACGCCGGCTACACACCACTCCACGTCGCGTGCCATTTCGGCCAACTAAACATGGTCAAATTCCTCGTCGAAAATGGGGCCGACGTGGGCGAGAAGACGCGCGCCTCCTACACACCACTTCATCAAGCCGCCCAACAGGGCCATAATAATTGTGTGCGCTATTTGTTGGAGCATGGCGCATCGCCCAATGAGCAAACGGCCACCGGACAAACACCGCTATCCATTGCTCAACGTCTCGGATATGTGTCGGTCGTGGAGACCCTTCGAACCGTCACCGAGACCACTGTCATCACCGAGACCACCACCGTCGATGATCGCTACAAGCCACAGAATCCGGAGGCAATGAACGAGACAATGTTCTCCGAATCAGAAGACGAGGGACAAGCTGCGGAGCATGAGGCAGTTGCCGCACATGCTAAAGACTTCTCGGATAACCTAGCACATACACTGCAAGATTCCACAGGCGTGCATATGATTCACACAGGAGAACAGGTAAATTTTGGGGCAAACTTGTTGGTGAAAAAAAAAAAAAAATTAGAGGTTAGCAAAATCCGAACCCCACACCTCTCACGCCCCAACTCAACGCGCTAACCATTCCGCCACGCCTGCTTGAAACAATGCATCGCCTTTTTCATTGATAAAGACGGCCTCCCCTCGCTTTTTTGACATGTCAGTTGAACCCCCCCAAAGGGTTTCTTTCAAAGTGTCAAAAATCTATATCTTTTTGCGAAAAAAAGTGGTTTTTTCTCTTATTTATTTGAACTCTATCAAGCCACACATTGAAAACCAATAAAAATAATGAAGCGCGTCGTTTTTTTTTTTTGCTAAAAAATAAATAAAAACTCCATTATTTTTTCTTCTCTTTTTTCTCGAAGAAAAAATGGCGTTTTTTGTGAAAAATGAACCCCCAACCACATGAAATAATCCTTCCTGANCTTTTTTTGTTGAAACGTGGATTTTTGGTACTTCAAATTTAGATACTAATAAAAGTTTTGTGTGACAAAGTTTAGATACTTTTTAGGACGAAAATTCGACGTTTTAGACGTTTTTTGACTTAAATACGACGTTTTAGACGTATTTTCGACGAAAATTCAACGTTCTTCGACTTTATTTTTACGTTTTTGACGTTTTAACGACGAAAAATCGACGTTTTGTAACTTAAATTCGACGTTTTAGACGTTTTTTGACTTAAATACGACGTTTTAGACGTTTTTTGACTTAAATACGACGTTTTAGACGTATTTTCGACGAAAATTCAACGTTTTTCGACTTTATTTTTACGTTTTTGACGTTTTAACGACGAAAAATTGACGTTTGTAACTTAAATTCGACGTTTTAGACGTTTTTTGACTTAAATACGACGTTTTAGACGTATTTTCGACGAAAATTCAACGTTTTTCGACTTTATTTTTACGTTTTTGACGTTTTAACGACGAAAAATCGACGTTTTGTAACTTAAATTCGACGTTTTAGACGTTTCTGACGTTTTTTGACCGAAAATCGACGTTTTTTCCCGAAAAGTCCCCGTTTTAGACATATTTTCGACGGAAAATCGACATTTTTGATATTTTTTCGACAAAAAATCAACAATTTATGACTTAAATTAGAAGTTTATTACGAAAAATCGACGTTTCTGACGATTTTTCACAAAAATTCGACGTTTTTTGATACATTTTTAATTGAAAAGTCTAATTTCCAGCTACTCCAACGAAGTCAAGAGCTCGAAAACGGCGGCGCCATTCCCAAAGTCAACTCAGGCGGTGCTACACCCGAAAAAGACGAGTTCATCTCCGTGGCCAAGATTGCACCAGCCGCCGCCACACCAGCTCCACATCTCGCACCACGCGCCTCAACCCATGTCGACAACGCCGACAACATTGAAGAGTTGATTCGGCGAGCGCAAGCGCATCCAGTTCACACGCAAAACAATTACGATATGGTCGATACGGCGGCGGCGGGCGCAGCTCATCATCATCCGGATAATGTACCAATTGGACATCATGTTACTCAACCAAGGTATGTTTCTTGTTTTTGGTTGATTTTTGAATGAAAACCCTTACTAACAACGCATAGTTAACCAGTTTTTGGGTGACCTTATTAACCAATTTTCATTTTCAGTAAACTACAACATCGAAAGTAAGTACCTCTAGTTTCTCTCTTTTTTTGTTGTGTTTAGTTAAGTATTGTGATTTGGTTCATTTCTGCATGTTAAAATCTGAAAGGGGCTGTCATTTAAAAGCAATTTATTCGGTTAACCATCGTGGTTGACATAGCCTAGTGGATAGCGCTCCCGGCTAGTAATTGGCAGGTCGCTGTTTCGACCCCCGAATTGGTCGAATTTTTTTTTTTTTTTTTTCAATGACAGCCCTGAAGCTAAACATGAAGCTAAAAGTTCATCAACAGAATTTTTTCAGCTTCTTGATCTCATTCCTTGTTGATGCGCGAGGTGGAGCTATGCGTGGATGTCGTCATTCAGGAGTCCGAATCATTGTGCCACCTAGGAAAGCATCTCAACCAATCAGAGTCACGTGTCGATACCTGCGAAAGGACAAACTCGCTCACCCACCACCACTATCAGAAGGCGAAGAGTTGGCGTCGAGAATTTTGGAGATGGCACCAGCTGGAGCCAAATTCTTGGGGCCTGTTATTCTTGAGGTCCCACATTTTGCGTCGTTGAGAGATAGGGAAAGAGAGATCGTGATTTTGAGATCTGATGATGGACAACATTGGAAGGAGCATCAATTGGAAGCCACCGAAGATGCGGTGCAAGAGGTGCTCAATGAATCGTTCGACGCAGAAGACCTTGCGCAGCTCGATGACTTGCATACACCAAGAATCACCAGGATTCTCACCAACGACTTCCCAATGTACTTCGCCGTGGTGACACGTGTTCGACAAGAAGTCCATTGCGTTGGACCGGAAGGAGGAGTCATTATCTCGTCAGTGGTGCCAAGAGTTCAAGCAATCTTCCCTGATGGTTCACTCACCAAGACAATCAAGGTGTCCGTTCAAGCGCAACCTGTGCCACAAGAAATGGTTACTCGTCTCCATGGAAATCGGGTCGCTGTCTCGCCAATCGTCACCGTCGAACCGCGTCGTCGTAAATTCCACAAACCAATCACCCTCTGCATTCCATTACCGCAAAGCAACAACAAGGGTATGCTGACACAATACAGCGGCCAGCAAGGTCAAGAGCCACCAACTCTTCGACTCTTGTGCTCAATCACCGGTGGCTCCGCTCCGGCTCAATGGGAAGACATCACCGGCACAACGCAACTCACGTTCACAGGCGATGAAGTCTCATTCACCACAACCGTTTCTGCTCGATTCTGGCTTATGGATTGTCAAACACCCCGCGATGCTGCTCGAATGGCTCAAGAGGTGTATAATGAGGCGATATCGATTCCATATATGGCCAAGTTTGCTGTATTTGCGAGAAGGACTTTCCCTATCGAGGGGCAATTGAGAGTCTTCTGTATGACTGATGATAAGGAGGATAAGACTTTGGAGAAGCAAGAGCACTTCAAACTCATTGCCAAGTCGAGAGATGTTGAGGTAAGTGTAGGGAAGAGAAGAAAAAGAATTTGCTCAGGGTGGGGGTCGAACCCATGATCTCATGCACCTCACTATTTCAAATTCACACTGCGCTATTCGCACACATTTGTGAAGCAAGCGCACCCCAATTGGCTACGAAGAATGAGAATATCTCGGAAACCACAAGAGTTATCAAAAAGTGGTCAATTAGAACATTGTAGATCATGTCAAGATCGTCAATTTTGTAATTGACCGTTTCTTGATAACTCTTGTCGTTTCTGAGATATTCTGATTCTTCGCAGTCGCGTTGGGTGCGCTCATATTACTATTTATTTATGGTGGTATAAAAACAAAGGCGCCTTAGAATAATAAAAAAAAAGTTCGCAGGGGGTGGGGACCGAACCCATGACCTTATGCATCTCACTATTTTAAATTCACACTGAACTATTCGCACACATTCGTAAAGCTGCAAAAAAACCGTGACTACTATAATATAAGCGCACCCCAATTGGCTACGAAGAATGAGAATATCTCGGAAACCACAAGAGTTATCAAAAAGTGGCCAATTACAAAGTTGTAGATCATGTCAAGATCTTCAATTTTGCAATTGACCGTTTCTTGATAACTCTTGTCGTTTCTGAGATATTCTGATTCTTCGCAGTCGCGCTGGGTGCCCTCAAAATAAAAAAAATGTTCGCAAGGAGTGGGGTTCGAACCCACGACCTTATGCATCTCACTATTCTATTTTCACACTGCGCTATTCGAACACATTCGTAAAGCTGCTAAAAGTCATAGAAATACACTCTTCTCAAATTTCATCCTCTCAAATTTCAGGTCCTCAAAGGAAAACATCAATTCCTGGAATTCGCTGGCAATCTCGTGCCAATCACCAAAAGCGGAGACCAGCTCAGCCTCTTCTTCTTGCCATTCCAAGAGAATCGGCTAGCCTTCATGGTCAAGACGAGGAACAAGGATGATGCCGAGGCGGCCACCGAGGGTAGAATCGCATTCATGTCCGAGCCAAAGATTCGGGCGGAGAGTTTGCCACCACAAGCGCCAATTTGCACACTGGCCATCTCACTTCCTGAATACACTGGCGAGGTGAAGGCACCCATTGTGGCGAAGAAGGATGAGACACCATTTGATAAGAAATATCAGGGTGTTCTGAACGCTGACCTGCCAGAATTTGTGCATCCCAATGTTATCAAGGGAGTTGGGGCCGATTGGCCAAGACTTGGTAGAGCTCTAGAGGTTCCTCATCGAGACATCCAACATCTTCGACAACATTATCCTGGACAAGAGTTGAAGAACACGTTGAAGATTTGGATTCATTTGAAAAAAGAGGACGCCACACCGGAGAATTTGGACCAAGCATTGAGAAGAATTGGACGAGATGATATTGTGAGAAGCATCGCTTATGGAGAGCCAGAAACTCTTAACAACTACTCGCAATCCGACTCACCCAGCCAGAAGCGATCACTTGAATCGGAGCCGATTAAGAAATACGAGGTGAAGCGAGAAGTGAGAACTGAAGATCTAGTAACTCGCGAGCCGATCGTTGTCGAAAAAGAGCCCGAGCCATCTGTGTCACAACCATCTCAACATCTTCATAGTCCGGTGCTAGAAGAGCCGGAAGAAGAAGAGGAGCAAGAGGAGCAAGAACCAAGTGGAGCCAATCAAGAAGGTTAGTTCTTTAATGGAGCAATGAAATATGACACCCATTTTTTTGCACTGCACCATTTTTAAACTCATGTATAAGAGTACTGTAGATCTGGGGATATTACACCATAACTCCACATTTTTCCAGAACCCGTCTCCGAACTTCGAACCGTCGTCCGCACCGAACGTCACGTTCACGACTCGGAAGACGGTCCCGTCGTCGAAGAGCGAACAATAACCACCACCTACGAGGATGATGTGGCTGTCAATGAGAATGTCGTCGATCGAACCGTGCCGCTGAACGAGGAAGAGCAACAAAAGTGAGCATTTTGGGAGAATTTTTGAGGATTTAAAGTGAATTTTTCTCATTGCAGATGGGACGAACTGAATCGGTTAGCCGACGAGGTGCCACGTGTCTCAGCCGAGCATGAAACTCTTCCCGACGGCGTGGAACGAGACGTTGAAACTGAACGACATGTCGAGGATGACGGAACCGTTGTCACGACAACTACAACTACCGTACACTCAGGTACGGCATATATAACTAGAGTATAGTTTGGTTAAATGCTCATAACTTGGCAAAGTGCTCCAGTCTTTGTAGAACCATATCTGGAAAATGAGGATATAAAAAAACGCTTTTGAAAAAACGAGAAATTAAAAAAAAATTTAAATTTTTTCTTATAAATTTGGACTAGAGACGCCGATTTTAAGATATTCTACTAATTTTTGAGTTTTAACGATATTTTTCGAACTTTTTTGACGAAAATTCGACTTTTTAAGACAAAAATTCGACGTTTTGTTACCAAAAATCCACGTTTTTGATTTTTTATGACAAAAATTCTACGTTTTATGACGAAAATTCAACGTTTTGTGACGAAAATTCGACGTTTTTTATATTTTTTTCGCAAAACTTAGACGTTTTATGACGAAAATACGACTTTTTTGACAAAAATTCGACGTTTTTTGACTCAAACTCGACGTTTAAGACGTTTTTTGATGAAAATTCGACGTTTTTTGACTAGAATCCGACGTTTTTTGTCTCAAACTCGACGTTTAAGACGTTTTTTGACTAGAATTCGACGTTTTTTGTCTGAAACTCGACGTTTAAGGCGTTTTTGATGAAAATTCGACTTTTGATGACAATAACTCGACGTTTTTTGATGAAAATTCGACGTTTTTTGACAAAAATCTACGTTTTGTGACACAAAATCGACGTTTTTTGACGAAAATTCGACTTTTCATGACAAAAATTCTACGTTTTATGACAATATTCGACGTTTTGTGACAATATTCGACGTTTTGTGACGAAAAATCCACGTTTTTGAAGTTTTTTTCCACAAAAATTCGACGTTTTTTGACTGAAATTCCACGTCACCATCCTACAAATTCTGGAGCACAACTCTCCAAAATATTAAGTCAAGCTTATAATTTTGATATATCTAATGCTTCTCCAAATTGCACCAATCTTTCCACCCCTCGCACCCTCACATAACTTCTAACATTTTCAGACACCTCACCTGAACCCCATCATGAACATCGACAAGATTCAGAAGAAGAAGAAGAAGAAGGTACTAGATGATAATTTAATTTATATCCTATTTTATTTTTATTTCATTTTCCTGCCAAAAGACGAAAAAAAAAACCCTATTATGTTGCCGCTTAGCCCCCAATAAAAAAGCAAAACAAAAAAAAAAGCACCTTATGTTGTTTGGCACAGGGCGGTGTTTTCAGTCAGAAGAGATAGATATATCAGAGATAGATAGATTTTCACTTTTCTTGTTTTCGCCTCTAAAAACATGTCGGAGTCGATCATTTCGGGAGTTTTGGCCGATGGAACTTTGATTATTTCGGGATCTACTGGTGTGGAAGGCTTGGACAACTTGTCCACTGTCACTCCAGCTATTCATCATGTCAGCAGTTTTAACCAGTTTCAAGCGGAAAGTTGGGATGGTGAGCATGAGGAGCATGAAGGGCATCACGATGAAAATGAAGCGCCAAGAAGGTTCTCCATCTATTTGGAGCAGGAGGCGGGGTCTGCGCATCAAGGAGATGGCGAAGATGCCACGCCCATTGCGTCTAGTGCGCAATTCGAGCCACGAGCTAGATCGGCTTCGCTCGCTGCAGCGTTGCTCGAGCTAGATCCCCGAGGTGTGCCATTGGTCCAATTCTTCAAACTCGCCACACATCAGCCATTGTTGGAGATTGACGAGGAGGACGAAGAGGTCGAGCCAGGGGAGGCGGAGCATATTTTGTCTCGCTTGCTGTTCACTTTGAAAATGGTCGACGGCGACAAGCACTCGAGCGCTATTCAACGCCTTCGCGAGCTTGAAGAGGAGCTGAGACAAGCGGGCGCCGTAACTCCCGCCGATCCGGCCGTCTCGGATGCCGTCGCAAGAGCATTGGCAGTGGCCGGAGCGGGACGAGATGTGCAAATTCGCGTGAATCAGAGCAAGCACACGACGACGACGAAGACTGTCTATGAGACAGAGACACCTGGAATGGCGACGATGGATAGCGAACAAATTCGCGCACTTCAACAACAAATCCTCTCTGATATTTGTTAGTTATCTTCTCTGACTACTAAAAATACTCAAACCTGTGCCAAACAACTCCAAAAAGCCCCTAAAAATCATGATTCTTGTTATTTTCAGCCTCTCAAGAGCACCCGGACGCCGCTGCTGGTACTACACAGAAAAAGGAGACGGCCGAAGAGGGCTTCACCAACGAGGATGGCTCCGTTGTGGTGTCCAAAAAGATGACCCGCGTCGTCACCACAACTCGCACCACACTTCCAGGTGAGCACCATTTTTTGTTGGAACCTGAGTATTCCTATTGTTTTAAAACCTTTTCGTCTATTTCGAACCAACAAACAAATCGATATTGGATAAGTGAGAGAGTGTGTGAAGTGGGGAGAGCATAACACATATTACAGCGCGCTTTTGACACAGAGTTGAGCGCCAGTTTTGAACACACACAACAAATGATTGAGAGAAGAGAGATTTGTGAGCTACATACACAACATGTACTTTTCCCGTGATATTTTTGAGGATATTGAAGGGTTCGAAAATCTTTATCTCTCTATGCCAGATGGAACACATATGCTGAGGGGTTCTAGTTTTGCAGAAAAGTGTAAATTTCAAAAAAAAAAAAAAAAAAAGGTTTTGAAGATGGCAAAATCCGATCCCACGGCCTTTCGCATGGGGGTGGGGAGCGCTAACCAGTAGGCCACCAGTGCGTTGGGAAAAGCAGCGAGATTGTTAGAGAAAAGAAAAGTGGTTTTTCATTTTTATTTTAAGGTCCTTGGATTGTGGGCGTCATTAAGTTCTTAAAGTGATGTTTTCTGTGGATGAACTGTTTTGAAATGAGCAATTGGAACCTTCTGGGAACCAATTTCAAAAGCCTTTTACCCTTAAAAATCGGTTTTTAGCAGCAAAATCGGGTTAATTTTCATCTAAACTTCAGAAAAACCCAAATTATCAATAGAGAGCGATTTGGTTTTGTAAATTTCGTGGAAAAACAGAAAAAAAAACACAAAATTAAAAAAAAAAAAGATTTCTAACATGACTGGGATTGATCCCGTGGCCTTCCGAGCTGTAACTGTAAAATCTATTTTTCCACAGAAAAGTGGGTTAATTCAAAAAGTTCAAGGAAAAATCAAATAATTTTCAAAAAAAAAAAAATTTCCCACATGGCGGGGATCGATCCAGCAACCCTCCCAGCTGCAATCTAGCACTCTACCACTGAGCTAGGTCAAGATAATCGTACTGAAGATGTATAGTTTGATATGCAGGTTTAGAGTAGTACTGTAGGAACCATTTACCCTATTCTCATCTAAAATATATATTTTTCAGGAGAATCAAGCGACACCGAACACCAACAACAACAACAACAAGAACCATCAGCACCTGGTCAGTAATCCACCAATCAACCAACTCAACCAAAAAACACCAAATAAAAATTCCACGTCACGGACCCTATATATACTCTGCTTCTCTCTATCTCTCTCTCTCTTTGATTGCATAGATCTAATTCAGACGAAAAAAATCGTATAAAGAATATAAATTTGAAAAAAAATTTGTTTGTTGTTGCACACCGAGAAAATATTGGTATTTTATGTTGTTTTTTTTGTTGTGGTCGAAATTTCAGGTCAAATGGATTCTTCAGGAGCACAATGGAGCAAGCATGATTTTCAGATTTTGCAGAAGGATATATCCACTTCTCGCCTCTTCATCGATTTTTCGTTGTCACACAGTTTCTTTAGTTGTTGTCGCACCTGCTTGCAAGATTCTTAGTTTTGTGCATTTAGGGGCTCAGTTGAAGCTCTTTCTCTATGTTAAGGCCTTAGGCTTACCCTTAGGCTTAATCTCAGCTTTAGGATTAAGCTTAGTGTTAGTCTTTGTCTTAGGCTAAGCCTTAGGCTTAGGCTTATCCTTAGAGCTACCCTAGCTAACTCATAAGTCCGTGACGATGACGTGTATTTTACTCCTCCCTAATCCACGTGTCTTTTTGCCACTCATCTAACTCGTTTTGTTTTCCAGACTCGCCTGTTGAATCGATGGGATCGGTGAAAGATCGCATCGCTAAGTTCGAGGCACATGCTGAACCGAAATCGTCTCTTCTCTCCACCAATGTTGGCATCGTTATCACACCACACACCCCCATCCCATCGGATCGGGAAGATGAGGGAGATGAGCATATCAAGGTGGATACAGAAGCGTCGAAGTCTGCGGAGTTGAAGGATACCAGAGAGTACTTGAAGGATGATGATGATGATGAAGAGATGTTGGCGATGGAGTTGCAACCTTCGGAGGAGCATGTGGCCACGGCGGAGATCAAAGATATCAAATCGTACTCGCCTGCATCGTCGGAAGGAGTGGCTAGTCCGTTGGAAGAGCGAGAGGTTCAACAAGTTGCGGAGAGCTTTGAGAAACATGAGAGTGATTTCGAGCATCCTATTGAACCTCTCTATAGTGGACATGATGCCGCCTCTCCGCTTGAAGAACAGACTTCACCGATTGTCTCGGAGAAACCTATTACTCAGGAGTATGCAGAGAGCGTAACTTCTGATGTATCAAGACATGTCGAGTCACCGACAGCTGAGCAACCTCCAGTAGCTGCTCAACGCTCCACACATCAACCAGAGACATCTAGCAGAAGATCTAGCCAGTTGGAAGACCCAGAAGATGAATCCAAACTTGGAGATAAAGTTCTTGGATTCGCAAAGAAGGCTGGAATGGTAGCCGGGGGAGTCATCGCTGCTCCAGTTGCTCTTGCTGCAATTGGTGCAATGACCGCCTATGATAAATTGAAGGGCGATTCGGATGATGAAGAGCATGTTGAAAAGAAACCATCGATTCAAGCAGAAGGCCCGAGTTTTACTACAATTGGATCTGCATCACCAGCACCGTCGGAGCCAAGTATCATCAAGCCATCGGATTCTGTTGAGTCGCTAGTTCATGAGAAGGAGCACACTATTGAGAGTACCACCACCACCACCACAGTGACTCATGAATATCCTGAACACGAATCTCCAGTTCCATCAGAAAAGTCTTCCGTTCGTGAAGCTCGAGAACCAGTTGTTGCTGAATCTCCAGTCCCATCGGAGAGATCTAGTGTTCAACCATTGGCTGAATCACCAGTACCATCCGAAGCTGAACATCCACATTTGATCGAGACAACGACAAAGACAACTGTTACTCGTGAAGTTTATGATGAGCCAGAATTTCCAAGACAATCTCCAGTACAATCGGATCACCATGATTCTCCAGTTCAAGAACATGAACGTGGATTTTCACCAGTCCAATCGGAGCAATCGAGTGTTCAACAATCTGCCGGATCTCCAGTTCTATCTGAAACCGAGAACCCACATGTGATCGAGACTACCACAACTACCACAGTCACCAGAGAATTCTATGATGAGCCAGAAGTTGCTCAAAGTGAAGCCGGATCTCAACAACAATTGGCTGAATCTCCAGTACCATCTGAAGCAGAACCACATGTTATCGAAACAACCACAACCACAACTGTCACTCGTGAAGTCTACGATGAACCAGAGTCTCCAAGAAGATCTCCAGTTGCATCTGAGCACCATGACTCTTTACATCAAGAACAAGAACGTGGATTCTCTCCAGTCCCATCAGAGAAATCAGAAGCCCAACCATCTACTGGATCACTCATTCCATCGGAATCTGAACATCCACATGTTATCGAGACAACGACAACTACCACTGTTACTCGTGAAGTCTATGATGAACAAGAATCACCACGAAGATCTCCAGTACTATCGGAGCATCCAGAACAAAGATTCTCACCTGTCCCATCAGAAAAATCAAGTGTTCAACAGTCTGCTGGATCTCCAGTTCCATCTGAAACCGAGCACCCACATGTGATCGAGACCACCACAACTACCACAGTCACTCGTGAATATTTCGATGAGCTGGAGCCAGCTCAACGTGAATCACCTGTTCCATCTGAGAGGTCAAGTGTTCAACAATCAGCTGGATCACCAATCCCATCAGAAGTCTCTCGTGATGAGCCAAAATCACCAGCTCTGTCAGAAGCCGAGCAACCACATGTAATCGAAACAACCACGACTACCACCACAACTCATCGTGAATACTTTGATGAGCCAGAGCAAGAAATTCCAGCTGTTGCTCGTAGTGAATCACCAGCTCCATCTGAGAAGTCAGAATCTCAACATCGATTGGCTGAATCTCCAGTTCCATCAGAAAAATCGAGTGTTCAACAATCTGCCGGTTCACCTGTGCTTTCTGAGAAATCAAGCCATGACGAATTTGAACATCCACATGTTATCGAGACAATCACAACAACCACAGTCACTCGGGAATATGAAGCTGAGCCAGGATCACCAGTTGCTGCTCAACGTTTCGAGAGAGAAGAGCCTAAACATCATCATGCTGAATCTCCAGTTCCATCTGGGAAGTCGGCTATTCACGATGAACCATCTAGAGATTATTATGATGAACAGAAGGAAGGACGACATTCACCAAGAAGCTCACCTGTGGCATCGGAGAAGTTAGAAGAGCCAGCTGGATTCACACAACATCAAGAGTATCCAGAAGAGCTTCACCAAGAATCTCAGTTCCAAGAATCACCAGAAGCTAAGAAGCCTGTCGGATTTTCACAAGAATACTTGGCTGGAGAAGCTCCATCGTCAGAAGCCCAACATAAAGAATCTCACTTCCAAGAATCACCAGAAGTTGAGAAGCCAGTCGGATTCACACAACATCAAGAATACCCAGAATCTTCTCAATATCAAAAACAAGAAGATCCAGAAGAAGAATCCAAGTTCGGTGATAAACTTCTTGGATTCGCGAAGAAGGCTGGAATGGTAGCCGGGGGAGTCATCGCTGCTCCAGTTGCTCTTGCTGCAATTGGTGCAAAGACCGCCTATGATAAATTGAAAAGAGATTCGGATGATGAAGGAGAAACCTCTGAAGCTCGTGATATTCGTTCTGATTCACCAAGAGACCACGAATCACCAGTCGTATCTGAGAAGCCATTTAAGAGCTCATCGCCAGTCCCATCGGAGAGATCGAGTGTTCAACATTTTGCTGAATCACCAGCACCATCTGAGAAATCAAGCCACGTTGAAGTGATCGAATCTACCACAACTCACCGTGAATATTTCGATGAACCGGAAGAATCTGCTCAACGTGAATCATCTGTTCCATCTGAAAAGTCAGGATCCCAACAACATTTGGCTGAATCACCAGTACCATCTGAAACAGAACCACATGTCATCGAAACCACCACGACCACAACGGTTACTCGTGAATATTTCGATGAACCAGAAGAATCTGCTCTACGCGAATCTCCAGTTCAAGAAAGACAAGAATCTGGCGCTGAACATCCACATGTCATCGAGACCACCACGACTACATTTGTGACTCGTGACTTCTATGATGAACCAGAATCACCACGACGATCCCCAGTTCCATCGGAGCATCAAGAACAAGGATTCTCACCAGTGCCATCAGAAAAATCGAGTGTTCAACAATCTGCTGGATCCCCAGTTCCATCTGAAACCGAGCACGTGATTGAGACGACTACAACCACCACAGTCACTCGTGAATATTTTGATGAGCCGGCGTCTGCTCACAGTGAAGAAGAACAAGCTGCTCCATCAGAATCTGAACACCCAAATGTTATCGAGACAACCACTACAACAACTCTAACTCGTGAAGTCTTCGATGATTCTGAATCCCCGCGAAGATCTCCTGGAATCCAAGAAGAAGAAGATGTCGTTGAAACCACAACAACGGTCACTCGCGAAGTCTTTGACGATGATTCTGAAGAGCCATCGATTATCGAGACAACTACAACAACAACTCGTCAGGATTCAGAATATTCTGAACCATCTTCTCACATCGATCATCCAGGACCGGGAACCATCACAACCACTGAAATCACTCGGGAATTCTACGAAGGATCGGATGAGCCAATCGAAATCATCAGAACAACCACAGTCACTCGAGAATATTCGGATGAGGAGGGTGAAGGTGAAGGAGAAGGAGAAGAGCATCCACACATCGAAACCACCACAACAACAACAACAGTCACTCGTGAATATCATGATGAGCCTGAATCACCGGAGCCAACAGAGAAGTCAACACTTCTAGGTGCCCATTCTGACGAGGAAGACGAGCCAACCGAGTCATCCAAATTATTGTGTCAATCCGATCCAATGACTGATCGTGAGTTTGCACAAGTCATCAAGAACAGCATCTCAACTGAAGAACCGGAATCAGCACCACCAGCGTATGTTCAGAAGTCACCAGCAGCCGAGAAGCCAGTTGGATTCACTCAAGAATACATCCATGAAGACGTCCACCATTCACCAGATGCCGAACATGAAGAATCCCGCTTCCAAGAATCACCAGAAGCCGAATCTGCCCCACGTCAAGAATCTCATTTCCAAGAATCGTCAGAAGTTGAGAAGCTAGTCGGATTCACTCAAGATGATCTCTCCGAAGAAGTCCATCAGTCTCCAGAAGCCCAACATCAAGAATCTCAATTCCAAGAATCGCCAGAAGCCGAGAAACCAGTTGAATTCACACAACATCAAGAATACCCAGAATCATCTCAATATCAAGAACAAGAAGATCCAGAAGAAGAATCCAAATTCGGTGATAAACTTCTTGGATTCGCAAAGAAGGCTGGAATGGTAGCCGGGGGAGTCATCGCTGCTCCAGTTGCTCTTGCTGCAATTGGTGCGAAGACTGCTTATGATAAATTGAAGGGAGATTCGGATGATGAAGGAGAAACCTCTGAAGCTCGTGATATTCGTTCTGATTCACCGAGAGACCACGAATCCCCAAACGTCTCTGAAAAGCCATTCGAGAGCTCATCGCCAGTCCCATCGGAGAGATCGAGTGTTCAACATTTGGCCGAATCACCAGTACCATCAGAGAAATCAAGCCATGCTGAAGTGATCGAATCTACCACAACTCATCGTGAATATTTCGATAAACCAGAAGAATCTGCTCAGCGTGAATCACCAGTTCCATCTGAAAAGTCTCTCGCCGAATCTTCAGTTCATGATATTCAAGAACATGCTGCTCAATCGCCGGTCCGTTCTGAGAAACCAGTTGTTGCTGAATCTCCAGTGCCATCTGAAAAGTCACTTTCTCATCAAGAGTTGGCTGAATCACCAGAACCACATGTGATTGTACCCGAGGAGAAGTCTGCTGATGCCTCGCCATCAGTTGAGCACGCTGAACAACTTCATGAATCAGAATCACCACGAAGATCTCCAGCTGTATCTGAACATCATGATTCTTCAGTTCAACGTGAATCTCCAGTTCCATCAGAGAAATCAAGCATCCAACAATCAGCTGGATCACCAGTTCCATCAGAAACATCTGTTCCTCAACAAGAGTTGGCTGAGTCACCAATCCCATCCGAACAATCAACTCATGAACAAGAACGTGGATTTTCTCCAGTTCCATCGGAAAAATCAAGTGTTCAACCATCAGCTGGATCACCAATCCCATCAGAATCCGAACATCCACATATCATTGAGACTATCACAACCACCACCGTCACTCGTGAATTCTTTGATGAGCCAGAAGAACCAGTCGAAACTGCCGATGAGCAACAGCCGATTGATATCGAGACAACTACAACCACCACTGTCACTAGGGAAGTCGAAGATGAAGAGCCAGAATCGGATGCCCCGAAGACCACCGTCATCACCAGAGAATTTGAAGACTTTGAAGCTGAGACACCGGAGCATGTCATTGAGACAATCACAACCACCACTGTGACTCGTGAACTTGATCCAACGGCTGATTTCCCAGATTCGAGCAAAGTTGAGGAGCAAGACCCGACGACTATTACATCGGTTCATCGGGAGACTTTCGAGGAGAAGGAGCCGAGTTTCGATGAGAATGTGACGGTTACCACCACTTCTGTTGTTGAGGAATATGCTCCAGAAGAAGAGCGACGACATTCGGTTGAGTTCAATCTTCAATCAACTGGAAAGTCACAGGATCCTTCTGATTATCCTGTCGATTACGAAGAGAAGGATGAGGAACAGCCATCATCTCCACAGTCGCAAAATTCGTTTGTCGATCATGGAGATTCAGCGCAAGATGTCGAGCCAACTGAATTCACTGAACACCAAGAATCTGTTTTGAAGTCACCTGAAACTGAGCAACCCGTTGGATTCACTCAACATTCAGAATCACCAGTTCCATCTGAGAAGTCTGCTAATCACGATGAACCAGTGCGAAATTATTATGATGAAGAAAAGGAAGGACGACATTCACCAAGAAGTTCACCTGTTTCATCGGAGAAATTGGAAGAGCCAGCTGGATTCACACAACATCAAGAGTATCCAGAAGAGCCTCATCAAGAATCTCACTTCCAAGAATCACCAAAAGTCGAGAGACCTGTCGGATTTTCACAAGAATACTTGGCTGGAGAAGCTCCATCGTCAGAAGCCCAACATCAAGAATCTCACTTCCAAGAATCACCAGAAGTTGAGAAACCAATCGGATTCAGCCAGGAGTATCACATTGAAGAACGTCAACAATCACCAGAAGCCGAATCTGCCCCACGTCAAGAATCCCACTTCCAAGAATCGCCTGAAACCGAGAAGCCAATCGAATTCACACAACATCAAGAATACCCAGCTGGAGAATCATCTCAATACCAAGAAGAAGATCCAGAAGAAAAATCCAAGTTCGGTGATAAACTTCTTGGATTCGCAAAGAAGGCTGGAATGGTAGCTGGTGGAGTCATCGCTGCTCCAGTTGCTCTTGCTGCAATTGGTGCGAAGACTGCTTATGATAAATTGAAGGGAGATTCGGATGATGAAGGAGAAACATCTGAAGCTCGTGATATTCGTTCTGATTCACCAAGAGACCACGAATCACCAGTCGTGTCTGAGAAGCCGTTTGAGAGCTCATCCCCAGTCCCATCGGAGAGATCCAGTGTTCAATATTTGGCCGAATCACCAGTACCATCTGAGAAATCAAGCCATGCTGAAGTCGAACATCCACATGTGATCGAGACAAAAACTACTTCCACAACTGAATATTTCGATGAACCAGAAGAATCTGCTCAACGTGAATCACCAGTTCCATCTGAAAAGTCTCTCGCCAAATCTTCAGTTCATGATATTCAAGAACATGCTGCTCAATCGCCGGTCCGTTCTGAGAAACCAGTTGTTGCTGAATCACCAGTGGCATCTGAGAAGTCACTTGCTGAATCTTCTGTTCATGAAATCCAAGAACACACTGCTCAATCACCGATCCCGTCTGAAAAATCAAGTGGTCAACCAGTTGCTGAATCTCCAGTTCCATCAGAAACCGAGCATCCACATGTCATCGAGACAACTACAACCACAACAGTTACTCGGGAATATTTCGACCATGAGCCAGAAGTTGCTCAAAGTGAATCCGAATCTCAACAACATTTGGCTGAATCTCCAGTACCATCTGAAGCAGAACCACATGTCATCGAGACAACCACAACTACAACTGTGACTCGCGAAGTATACGATGAACCAGAGTCTCCAAGAAGATCTCCAGTTGCATCTGAGCACCAAGATTCTCCAGTTCGAGAACAGGAACGAGGATTCTCACCAGTCCCATCGGAGAAATCAGAAGTTCAACCATCTGCTGGATCTCCAATCCCATCTGAAGGCGATCATCCACATGTTATTGAGAGCACCACAACAACCACAGTCACTCGTGAATATTTCGATGAGGAACCAGAAGTCGCTCAACACGAATCACCAATTCCATCGGAATCCGACGTTGTCAAAGATTCAGATGACAAAGAATCTGAACATCCGCATGTCATCGAAACCACCACAACCACTACTGTTACTCGTGAAGTCGAACATCCAGAGCATCCAGAAGAAGAACACCCACACGTTACTGAAACCACAACTACCACCACAGTGACCCGTGAATATTTTGATGAGCTAGAGTCTGCTCAACTTGAATCTCCAGTTCCATCTGAACACTCTCCACAACACTCTGGAATTCCACAAATCGTTCATACTCATCATGATGATACCCAAGATGAAGGAGCCTATATCATCGAATCGGAAGCTCCACAAGAATTCGAGGATGAGCCAAGATTTGATGAAGTTGAAGAACATGAACCAGCTGAATTCCAAAGATATGAAGAACATCAAGAAGATCAGAGCTCTGAGCAAGAGCCAAAAGAATCTCAATTGGAATCACCGGGAGACGAACACCGTCATGAAATAGAATCTGAAGAATACACTCATCATCAAGAATCTTCAGAAACTCGCTTCCAAGAATCGCCAGAAGCAGAGAAGCCAGTCGGATTCACTCAAGAATACATTGCTGGAGAAGTTGAGCCATCATCAGGAGCTGAAGAGTCCCATCACCATGAATATCCAGAAGAGCATCAAGAATCTCACTTCAAAGAATCTCCAGAAGCAGAGAAACCAGTAGGATTCTCACAAGAATATCTCCTCCATGAAGAAGTCCACCATTCACCAGATGCCGAACATGAAGAGGCCCGCTTCCAAGAATCACCAGAAGCCGAGAAACCAGTCGGATTCAGCCAGGAGTATCACACTGAAAAACGTCAGCAATCACCAGAAGCCGAATCTGCTCCACGTCAAGAATCTAATTTCCAAGAATCTCCAGTAGCTGAGAAACCAGTTGGATTCACTCAGGAGTACCTCACTCAAAAATCATCAGAATCTGCCCAACATCAAGAATATCTAGAAGAGCATCAAGAATCACATCTTAGGAAGTCACCAGAAGCTGAGAAGCCAGTCGGATTCACTCAACATCAGGAGTACCCAGAATCTCAATATCAAGAACAAGAAGATCCAGAAGAAGAATCCAAGTTCGGTGATAAACTTCTTGGATTTGCGAAGAAGGCTGGAATGGTAGCCGGGGGAGTCATCGCTGCTCCAGTTGCTCTTGCTGCAATTGGTGCGAAGACCGCCTATGACAAATTAAAGGGCGATTCGGATGATGAAGAAGAAACCTCTGAAGCTCGTGATATTCGTTCTGATTCACCAAGAGACCACGAATCACCAGTCGTGTCTGAGAAACCATTTGAGAGCTCATCCCCAGTCCCATCGGATAGATCATCACACCAAGGAGAAACATCTGTACATCAAGTTTCGGAGCATCACGAGCAGCCAACTGGTTTTGATCAACATTATGGCCAATTCGACTCGGAATCGGTGCCAATTTCACCACCACATGAGCAAGCGCCAGTGTTGCCAGAAGACTTCAGAAGACCAATATCAACTGGAGATGAATCTGAGGATTATTCAGAATCAGAGAAGGCAGCTGAGTCACCAATCCCATCTGAATCCGAGCATCCACATGTCATCGAGACAACTACAACGACCACAGTCACTCGTGAATATTTCGATGAGAAGCCAGAAGTTGCTCAAAGTGAATCAGAATCCCACCAACATTTGGCTGAATCTCCAGTACCATCTGAAGCAGAACCACATGTTATTGAATCAACCATAACCACAACTGTGACTCGTGAATTCTATGATGAGCCAGAACCATCTGAGCACGCGCAACATGATTCTCCAGCTCAAGAAGAAGAAAAAGGATTCTCACCAGTGCCATCGGAGAAATCAAGCCATGCTGAATCTGAACATCCACATGTGATTGAGAGCACCACCACAACCACAACTGTGACTCGTGAAGTCTACGATGAACCAGAATCTCCAAGAAGATCTTCAGTACCATCGGAACACCATGATTCTCCAGTTCACAAACAAGAACGTGGATTCTCACCAGTGCCTTCAGAGAAATCTAGTGCTCAACCATCTGCTGGATCACCTGTTCCATCTGAAAAATCAAGTCATGCTGAATTTGAACATCCACATGTGATCGAATCGACCACCACAACCACCGTCACTCGTGAAGTCTACGATGAGCCAGATTCCCCGAGAAGATCTTCAGTACCATCGGAACACTATGATTCTCCAGTTCAAGAACAAGAACGCGGATTCTCACCAGTCCCATCTGAAGCCGAGCATCCACATGTGATTGAGTCCACACCATTCCATGACGATCAACCTTCAGAAGAACATCCACATGTCATCGAGACAACCACTACCACCACAGTTACTCGTGAATATTTCGATGAGCCTGAATCACCGGAGCCAACTGAGAAATCGAACCTTCTTGATACACATTCTGACGAGGAAGATGGGCCAACCGAATCATCTAAATTGTTGAGTCATTATGAAGAAGAGCCACACGTCATCGAATCTTCTGAATTTGTCACTCAACATCCAGCTCATCAACGTGATTCATTTTCTGAGGATTCATCACGTCATGTGGCAGAAGAACATCCACATGTCATCGAATCTGCCGAGTTTGACCGAAGAACACCATCAGACAGAGATTCTATCGCTAGTGAACATGTCATTGAATCACAAGAATATCCAACTGATGTCATGCAGCAATCCTTCTATCAACATCGAGATGAGCCGAGCCATGATGAAAGTCATTTGAGCTCGCCGAAAACAGAATCTGTTGGATTCACTGGACATCAAGAGCGAATCGGAGAACCTCATGAAATTGAATCTGAAGAGTACACTCATCATCAAGAATCTTCAGAAATACGCTTCCAAGAGTCACCGGAAGCCGAGAAACCAGTTGGATTCAGCCAGGAGTATCTCACTGAAGAACGTCAACAATCACCAGAAGCCGAACATCAAGAATCTTCAGAAACCCGCTTCCAAGAATTGCCAGAAGCTGAGAAGCCAATTGGATTCTCTCAAGAATATCTACATGAAGACGTCCACCATTCACCAGAAGCCGAACATGAAGAATCTCATTTCCAAGAATCGGCAGCAGCTGAGAAGCCAGTCGGATTCACTCAAGAATTTCTTGCTGGAGATGTTCAGAAGTCACCGTTATCCGAAACCGAATCTGCCCAACATCAAGAGTATCCAGAAGAGCATCAAGAATCCCACTTCCAAGAATCACCGGGATCTGAGAAGCCAGTTGGATTCACTCAAGAATATCTCCATGAAGACGCCCACCATTCACCAGATGCCGAACATGAAGAATCCCGCTTCCCAGAATCACCAGAAGCCGAGAAACCAATCGGATTCACTCAGGAGTACCTCACTCAAAAGTCATCAGAATCTGAGTTTTCCCAACATCAAGAATATCCAGAAGAGCATCAAGAAGCTCATCTTCGAGAATCACCAGACGTCGAGAAGCCAACAGGATTCACTCAAGAATACCTCGTTGGAGAAGTCCATAAGTCTCCAGAAGCCGAACACCAAGAAGCTCACTTCCATGAATCGCCAGAAGCTGAGAAGTCAGTTGGATTCACACAACATCAAGAATACCCAGAATCTTCTCAATATCAAGAACAAGAAGATCCAGAAGAAGAATCCAAATTCGGTGATAAACTTCTTGGATTTGCGAAAAAGGCTGGAATGGTAGCCGGGGGAGTCATCGCTGCTCCAGTTGCTCTTGCTGCAATTGGTGCAAAGACCGCCTATGATAAATTGAAGGGCGATTCGGATGATGAAGGAGAAACATCTGTACATCAAGTTTCGGAGCATCACGAGCAACCAACTGATTTTGATCAACGTTATGACCAATTTGACTCCGAGTGTAAGTCTTCACTTTTTGAGAAAGAGCCATCACATCAAGAAGAATCAACTCATGCAGTAGAGGAGGAGGATTACGAAATCGTTGATGAGTCGCATATCATTGAATCAGAAGGCTATACCCATCCAGAATCCGATCGTGACGAGCGTGTGTCTAGCCCAGTTCTATCTGCTGAGAATGATGAGGAAGAAGTCACCCGTCAAGAAGAGCCACAAGCAGACCAAGAAGCTGAAGAAGACAATGACCCACATGTCATCGAGTCAAGAGAATATGAATCCCCTCGTCAAGAAGAGCAAAGAGCAGCGAGCCCTGTCCCATCCATCCAATCGGAAGAAGACGCCGTTGAGAAGACAGCCAGCCAACTCGTCGCCGAAGTGTTCGACCCGCTCGACAGACACATCAGCGAGTACTCCCGAGTTCATACCCCTCAACATAAGAAGAGTGCCGAGGAGTTGACATCGGAAGCCATTGAGAATGTGCAAAGAGTCAGCTATGACGTGGAGCGCGATCAAGATCCAGCAGAGGAGGGTGATTGGAAGGTGTATGATCGTCATGGCGAGATTCTGGAAGAGTTCTCCACGCAGTTGACAGATGATGTGATTCAAGAAGCGGAAGGTGATGCGAGCCAGATTATTGCTGAAGCTGGCGCTGACGCAGACAAGCCGAAACGTCAATCACTTCTGAAGCAAGAATCGTGCCAAGAAGTCGCCATGGAGCCAGAGGTGGATTATTACTCCGATTTGCAAGAGAAGTTGAGCATCTTGGCAAACGAGGGGAACCTCCGAACCTTGGTAGAAGAGGAGCCATCAACAACAACAACCCTCTCTGATCAATTAGATGTTATCCATGAGAGTGAAGGTAACGAAGAGGAAGAGGAGGATGACGAGGCAGCGCGAAGAGCAGCCAGCGAGCTCGTCGACGATGTGATGAGACAAGTGCTCAACGAAGAAGGCGATGAGCAAAGGACAATGACGTCAGATGTATATCAAACAGCAACCGAGCAATCCAAAGAGGATAACTATGATACATGCGTCACGTCGCAGGATGAGAACTACGACTCTGCGCAAGGTTGGACATCGCAAGATTCAGAGTATACGTCAGCAGCCAGTGGTGCGCCCAGCAGGCTTAGTGACACCGCCACTGATCGGCAAGAAACTTCAACCCCCCAGGCTGTGCTCTCCCCCGTCGATTCGGATAGACACTTCACCAGCCAGCAGGACTTTGAGATGCCAGTGATTCGCGCCTTTGATATTGATCTAGACACCGCAAGATCTACACCAGATGTAGCCCTTCAAGTGACAATTGAAGAGGAGGATGAGTCAGATGACAAACTTCCAATCAGCCCAAGTGGTATTCTACTGCCCCCAACTTCCGATCCAGGCCGCCCAATTTCACCGGTCCCACCGAGAAAGAACGAAGAAGAACAACAATTTGTATTTGTACAGCAAGACACCCCGCCGACGTTGACTACAACTGAGGAGATTATTGAGAAAAGTACACCTAGCATCCATGGTATATCTATGGAGGCCACGTCCGAAGGCACCAGCGATTCACGTTACTCGCGTCAACTGTCGGACATCTCGTCGGCCGAAAGTCATGCTGAAACAGTCATACAGAATGTTGATTTTGAAGCTACTGATCGATCGGGATCTAGTGACTCAATCGACGCATCGTCGGTGATTGTCAAAGAAGAAGTATCCACCCCGGAAGAGGAGTTGAGTGCTAGAAGTGAGACAGCCGAGCAACTTGGATATGAGGTCTATCAGGAAGAACCGCAAGAACTAGAAACTGTTGAGGAGGAGCCAGAAGATTCTGATTCATTGAACGGCGCTGGAAGTGGAAATTCAGAGAATTCACCGCATGGCACTCTTGGCAAATATAAACATACATCTAGCGACAATTTATCGCTCACCAGTTTGCAAGAATTTGAAAGACTTGAGCGAGAACTCGGAGCAAGAGGTGATGGAAGTCTAACACGCAGCGAGATAGAGCTCCTGATGGCTGGAAGGATGTCCAAGTCAGGAGAAGGTTCGGTGAGTAGCCTCGCCGAGTTTGAGCGATTGGAAAAGGAGGTGACAGAGAATATCTCACCCACTGAGGAGATGATGTTATCCCTTATCCGGGAAGAGTCCGAGACAGAGGATATGAGCACCCGGGACGATGATGAAGAAGTGGATGTGGATGTAGACACTGATGAATTGAAGAGCATTCCAGTTGATGAGCGAGTTGTTACACCAATCGCCCCACCCTCACCAACTGACTCGTTAGAGCAACATCAATTAAGTGCTCAGGAGGCTATGTTCCTAGAGACTAGCACAGATTCTTTGGAACCTCTTGTAGAACAGCGTCTTCCCGCTGAGACTTCTGATCTTGAAGATAACACCGCCGCAGAGTATGAGATTGTCTCCAAAGTTATGGAGACTAGTGTAGCTGATTCGTTGGATGGTGGAATTCCTGTTGATAAGGTGACTTTCTCCTTTATTGTATCCATTCCCTTAAACCCAAATTCTTTTTAGGATTCCGTTCTCGAAGGAGCTAGCCAAGGCCCTGAAAGTCAATCAACCCATGGGTTACTCAGCGGAGACACAGTTGGCACCCTGGCTGAGGAGGATGACAAGGATTCATTGGACGATGATATGGATCGGATGTTGAGATCATATCCGACAACATTGACAACATTCCAAACGACTGCCGTTTTGCCGGACGGCACAGTTCAGACCATTTCAAGACGTGTTGAGACCAGGGTGAGTTTTTGGGTTATCAAAATATTTTCAGCATGTTTGGCTCAAAATTCTGATTCGTTTGACGCCCTGGAAGCCATGTTTTCGAGCAAAAAATTTTTTGGCTGTTCTGAGCTCCAAAAAATGCTCCAAAACATGAAATTCTAAAAATATATCATGTTGGGTGTCAAAATTCATCAAATTGTACGCTGAATCCGATTCCAGCATTGAAAACATCAGAAAATTATGAAAACTCCTTAAATTTGATGAGAACTGTATGATAAAATAGACGATCCTCAGTGTTTATTGCTCAAAAATCATATTCATGGAAAATTAACTTCAGAATCATGTTCAGCTCAAAATTCTGATTTATTTGACACCCCAGAAGCCATGCTTTGGAGCAAAACAAGTTTTGTGCTCTTGTGATTGAGCTCAACAATGCTCCAAAATTCGAAATTATGGAAATATATCATGTTGGGTGTCAAAATTCATCAAATTTTACGCAGAACTTAGTGTCAGCATTGAAAACATCAGAAAATCATGAAAACTCCTAAAATTTGATGAAAAATTAATGATAAAATAGACGATCTTCAGTGTTTCTTGCTCAAAGATCATATTCATGAAAAATTAACTTTAGAAACATGTTCAGCTTAACATTCTGATTCATTTGACACCCCGGAAGCCATATTTTGGGCAAAACAATTTTGTGCTCTTTTGAGCCCATCCTATTTGCTCCAAAACTTGACATTCTGGAAACTACGTCATGTTTGGTGTCAAAATTCATCAAATTTCTCGCTGAATCCGATGCTAAAATTGAGAACATCAGAAAACTCCTCTTGAACATGAACTCACCCCTTCAATCTCATAAATGTCTCTTTTCCAGGTCACCGACCCACTGGTGAGCCACGTCACATTCACCGGCACCGAAAGTCAGGAACGTCTCGATCAACTTCCTGACGACGAACAATTCGAGACCGTCGACGCCGAAGGAAACGTGACCAGAACCACTTTCCGTCGACAACAACATCATTATTGATTTTTTTTTTTCAAAAATATTTTTGCTATTAATAGTTGTAAGTTGTATCTTGAACATTATGTTAGAATGATAGAT
Organism: Caenorhabditis sp. 38 MB-2015; assembly: GCA_900536415.3. Taxonomy (NCBI): domain Eukaryota; kingdom Metazoa; phylum Nematoda; class Chromadorea; order Rhabditida; family Rhabditidae; genus Caenorhabditis; species Caenorhabditis quiockensis. Next base: position 33,880 of record LR548785.1, read on the forward strand.
AATGCTGAAAATTCCAGATTTTTTGCCAATATTGCTTTCCTAGTTCCAAACAACAACATTCCCCGGAGGAGACGAAGAACGCATCAACAAAAAATTTGGTCAAGTCAACACAATTCACGCCCCATGAATTCGACCCAATCTCGCCCCAAAAGATTATTGATTTTTTGTGAACTCTCTGAATCTCCCCCTCCCAAAAAATACCCAAAGAGCTTTACCCCCATCATCGTGATCTTATTAATCTTCTCATATGTATTCCAAGCTTTGCCAATTGATTTTCAACAAATTCTCGAAAAAACCCTGGGAGGTTCCCAAATGCCCCATGGGACATCCTATATTTCTCGAAATTTCTTAAAATTAATTCCAAAAAAAAAAATGTTTTCTTTGTTTTCCTATTTTTGTGTGAAAGTATTTTATAGTAATTGCGGGCATTTTAGAGCATCATTGTTTTTATCTTCTTTGATTGATTAATAATTATTATCCTAGTCCTAATATTGTACTTCATAATGCCCTGTTGAAATATTTCTTTTTTCGTTGTGAGACCCTTAATAAAGCTTTGCTGAATCATCAAAATTTATTGGTTATTTACAAATACATAAAAAATAGGTGTTCACCAGACGAATGGAATTAGAGCCTTTCGTTGTTTCGGGTAGTCGGGAAATGTGGACAAGTACCATCTGGAAAAAGCCAGGATGAAACTCGATAAAGTGGATAGTGGCTAGAGAGCGCGAGTCGCAAGTTCGACTCCCGGTTGTGCCAGATTTTTCTTTCCAAATGGGTGTTTTGGAAAGATTTTTCATACATTTTGAGAAATAAACTTCAGAATCATGTTCAGCACAAAATTCTGATTCGTTTGACACCCCGGAAGCCATGTTTTGGAGCAAAAACAATTTTGTGCTCTCTTGAATGAGCCCGAAAGTGCTCCAAAAATAGAAATTCTTAAAATATGTCATATTGGGTATCAAAAATCTCCAAATTGTTCGCTGAATCCAGTGTCAGGATTAAAAACATCACATAATGCCTAAAATTCCTGAATTTTTACGGAAATTGTGTTAAAAAGAAGCAATTTTCAGTGTTTTGTGGCGAATAATCAAATTCATGGTAAATTTACTAAAGAATCTTGTTCAGCTCAAAATTCTGATTCGTATGACACCCCGGAAGCCATGTTTTGAAGCAAAAATATTTTGTGCTTTTTTGATTGAGCCCGAAAATGCTCCAAAACATGATAATCTAAAAGCATGGCATGCTGGGTGTCAAAAGCTACCAAATTTCATGCTGAATTCAGTGCCAGCATTAAAAACATCACAAAACGCCTAAAATTCCTGATTTTTATGAAAATTGTGTCAAAAACAGACAATTCTCAGTTTTTTGTGGCGAATAATCAAATTTTTGGGAAATTAACTATAGAATCATGTTCAGCTTAAAATTCTGATTAGTTTGACACCTCAAAAGCCATGTTTTAGAGTTGAAAAAATGTTGTGCTCTTTCCATTGAGCAAAAAATGCTCCAAAACATGATATTCTAAAAACATGGCATGTTGGATGTCAAAAATCTTCAAATTTCTTGCTGAACACGATTCTAGACCTTAAAATATCAGAAAACTTCCAAAATTTCTGAAATTTGATGAACACTGTGTGAAAAACGAAGTGTTTCGTGCTCAAAAATCCTATTCATGGAAGTGGAGTTCGAACCGTCTTTGCCACACACAATGGTCAATATAAAACTCACTCATGGTGCGAGATGGCTCTTGGTCCAATATTGCAAAACGTGAAAATGGCAAACGCAATAGCGGGAAGACTTTGCGCAGCGATCGCATAGCCAATCCATTCAATAATCTCTCCAAAATAATTAGGACACGAGATATATTCATACAATTCGCCTCTCGGAATTTTGTAGCCAACTTCGCCGGGTTTTCTCAAATCCATGAGAATCGCATCGGCGCGATGATTGATGACCATGCCGATGAAGAAGAGAGCAACGCCGGGGACGACATATTTGCGGTCAACTTCCAATAGATAGTTGGCGTTCCAGCAGCCTTGAATGAAACCGTTCCAGCAGCAGAAGACGACGGCGAGAAGGACGATGAACCAGGGTGAACCATTTTTGGAACGGAGACGGAGTGGGAAGATGAAGGTTCTAAAAAAAAAAATAGAGGTTCTATTTGACAATAAAATGTGCAATTTTTCCAAAAAAAAAAAGTTTTTTTTAAAGAAATTTTCAAAGTCGTGGTGAGACCAATTTCTCATAGTTTTTGGAATTTTTTCCCATTTTTTTGGTGAAGTAAAAAACACCATATTCGACGCATAAATGCACAGGCTACTTCTTAAATGGGAAAATCATCATAACTCGGCTCAAAATAATCCGTTTGACCCCATATTTTGCACAGTTGTGCTCAAAGATATCAGCAACATGATCTAGTTTTTATAGAACTGTTTACCAAATCGATTTTTAAAGGAAAAGTCAGGAATTTAAGACTACTTTTTCTGAAAATAAAATAGAATTTCAAAATTTCGTAGAAAATCTCAAAGTTAATGAAATATTTCAAGACATACCTGAAATTACAATAAAAAACTTTATTTTTCAATTAGATTCATCAATTTAAAAAAAGTTTCGACTAAGTTTTGAAATCTCATCATAAAAAAATTCAGAAAATTATTTTTTAGATCAATTTGGGAAATGCTTCTATCATTCTATCCTCCAGTTTTTATAGGAGGATATCTCAAAAAATAAAATTCAACAATTTTTTCAGAAAATTTACATTTTTTGAATAAAAAAAGAAGCATTTCTAAGAGCTTCGTCAAAGATTATTTATGAATATACAAAAAAAATTGCATTTTTAAAGTGTATTCGTCAAATTTTTTTCCAACATTCTAGAAAATGCCAAGTGAAAAGTGTACCTTTAAAACATATCCATGATCAGATCTTTATTTCTCCAGATATCGCCCTATGAAAACTGGAGCACTTTGCTCATACCTTTGAGCACAACTTCGCAAAATATGGGGCCAATCGAGCTATTTTGAACCTAGTTATGAGTCGCTCAAAAAAAAAAAAAATAAATGCGCGTCAGATTGGGTGCACACAGAATAAGTGTTTACACAGTGAGCTACTTTAAATTTATATAAACAAAATTTTCTATGATTTTTCCTAGTCAATTTTTAGGAACCCAAAAAATGAGAAAAAAAACAGCAAATGGTCTACTAGTTGTCCAAAACAACGACGCTTACACCAAACCTGACGCGCAAATGCACAAAATCTGATTTTCTATCAAAAAAATCGTTTTTTTTTTCAGAAAAAAGGACATTTTCAAAAAAAAATATCAATGGAGCAGGCTTGCATTTTTGAATATGGGAAATTTTTTGAGCATAGTTGAGAGAGCGAATTTGAAGCTACCTGCTTAATTTTTTGGATAATTTAAATTAGTTGCCAAAAATGTGTATCAAAGTTCGACTTTATATGTACCAAAAAGCGTCTGGTAAAAAAAATGCACAAATGAACATTTCTTATGGGTGGAATGTAAAAGGGCATGAAGTCACTTATTTGATTTAAAAATAATTTTTCTTCACAAAAAAATAGGTTTGTGAACATTGACGTCAAGTAGTGTGTTTTGTGTGCAAACACGATGAAAAATAACGAACCTGTTAAAATAATGAATCAAAAACAAGACGTTCAACAACACTCCAAAATTGGTCTTCGTTCGAAACAAATAATACAATGGGATGAAAAAAGCGGGCGACTCTTGAATAAACCACACATTCCACCCACAAAAAATGTTCATTTGTGCATCAGTTATAGTGTTTCTTTTTTTTACCAGACGCTTTTTGGTACATATAAAGTCGAACTTTGATACACATTTTTGGCACCTAATTTAAATTATCCAAAAAATTAAGCAGGTAGCTTCAAATTCGCTCTCTCAACTATGCTCAAAAAATTTCCCATATTCAAAAATGCAAGCCTGCTCCATTGATATTTTTTTTCGAAAAACATCAAAATATCGGAAAATTTTGATAGAAAATCACATTTTTCTCATGAATCATCCCATAGGCTGGTTCATACATACACCATTGTCACAGATTTTGTGCATTTGCGCGTCAGGTTTGGTGTAAGCGTCGTTTTTTATGCGGCGTTGTTTTGGACAACTAGTAGACCATTTGCTGTTTTTTTCTCATTTTTTGAGTTCCTAAAAATTGACTAGGAAAAATCATAGAAAATTTTGTTTTTCTCAAAAAAAAATTATATAAATTTAAAGTAGCTCACTGTGTAAACACTTATTGTATAAGGGCATGAAGTCACTTATTTGATTTAAAAATAATTTTTCTTCACTAAAAAATCGGTTTGTGAACATTCACGTCAAGTAGTGTGTTTTGTGTGCAAACACGATGAAAAATAACGAACCTGTTAAAATAATGAATCAAAAACAAGACGTTCAACAACACTCCAAAATTGGTCTTCGTTCGAAACAAATAATACAATGGGATGAAAAAAGCGGGCGATTCTTGAATAAACCACGCATATGAGGCAGGGATAGATAGCTGAAAAAGTATATTTTTTAAATTTATCATTGTTTTATGATATTAATATTACCTTAGATGCTTTGGTATATCTACCATAGCCGGCGGTGATTCCACTCAACAACGCGGTTAATGTGGCAATTCCGGTGAATATCATCAACCATGACAAATTAATGATATAATCTTGCATTGAGATTTTTGAATCTGCCTTGAAGAAAACCAATAAATAAATAAATAACCAAAAAACAGTTCGAAATGAGAGCGAACAGAGAAAGAGGAAGAATTAGAGAAAAAAAGGAAAATAAGAAAAAAAAACATAGAAATTTGCAAAGTAAATTGGAGGTCAAATTTGGTGTTTTTTCGTACATAAATAAAATAAAAGTTTATGTCTGTTTTTTTTCTTGGTTTTTTGTTTGATAAGAGGGTTGTATAACATTGATTTTATGGTTAGAATTTTTTGGGAAAAATATGGCACCACTGACCATAATGAAATGTTTGTTCTAGAAAAAAATTGAAAATGAAAATGAGTCAGAGTTGGTTGGTTTTTGAACGATTATCAGTGGAGCATTTTTAAATCTGAGAAAATTTTGAGCATAGTTTTAAGAGTGAATTTGAAGCTAATTTTTGGATGGTGTTAAGTTGAGTTTTCAAACTAGAGTATAGTCTAGAGTATAGGATTCAAACTAAAGTAAAGCTTCGAAAACTGTTAACCACAGTACTTCAGACAAATTTTGATGCGGTAAGGTTAGAACTTCAGTTTTGTGAGCATAAACCATTCAAAATGTGTATCGAATTTGAAGATTTTCGAAATAAGAACTCAAAATTTGAGAATCTAGGCTTCAAATATGGTCCGATATCCACGTGTCGAAATATACATTTGTGAAAATTTATATTCCTAGAAATTTAGGTGCCAAAAAATGTGTATCAGAGTTTGAAATCTAATATTTCAAGATTTGAAAATTAGAATATCATGTTTTGAATCTTCAAAGTATCTACGTCAACTATGGTTGATTCTAAAACCACGTGTCAGATTATTGATTTTTATTTTCTACGTAGCCGAAAATCGACCTTAGAAGTTTAAGGGTAAAAATTCAAACATTCAAGTGACAAATAATCAAGTCTCTGTAAATTTCCACGTTTCAGGGTTGAATTTGAGAATTACTACATTATCCACCAGGAATTTTCATAGGTTTGTACCAGATGCCAACAATCCACGTGTCAAAAGATTGAAAATCTTTTACTAACGATAATTTCATGAACTCGAGGGGAATATTTGCAATGAATTTGTCCCAACACAAGAAAATTCTCAATAGAGCACGTTTGCTATTTATATTCATAGTGTACTTTGTTGTGTTTCCATGTAGTTTATGTTGTCCTACTTTTTATAATACAATCTGTCAATATCATTTGCCAGAAAAATAGTTTAGTCTAGTCTTATCTGTAGCTAGGCATAGTGTTTAGTATTGTTTTTTTTTTCGTTTTTTACTTATGAACGGTTCCGTGTATCGGGTCTAAACATAGTTTATCAAAATCTGAAGTTTTCAGCTCACGCTATGGCACCAAAATTCGTGTATATTCACCACTTTGTTCACCAAACATTATCCAAAAAATAACTCATAACTTAAAATGAACGTAACTTGTTCAATTTTAAATTTCACGAGCTCAGAATTAGAGCAATCGAAAGAGCACAAAATGTTGAACAAGATGAGTATAATGTGCACCGAAGTTAATAAGCTGAAACTAGATGCATTTGAATGAGCCAAAAAATTTGTAGTGAGAATGTCCTGTATTTGAATGAGCATAACTTGCTCAATTGCGAATTTAACGAGCTCAGAGTTCGAGCAATCGAAAGAGCACAAAATTTTTAACAAGAATGATTCAAGGTTTGTAAGTTTGAAACTCTTTTCACCATAAGATGTGAGCTCAACAGTGTACACATTTTTTTCACAAAAAAGGTGGATCACTTCAAATGAGCATAACTTGCTCAGTTTTGATTCTCATGAGCTCGGAGTTAGTGCATTTGAAAGAGCACAACGTTTTGAATGAGATGTATGTAGTACTTAAAATCTGGGTGTTTCCGGGTTTACAAAAAAAAAGCACCGAATTAAAATCTAATTCCAAGAATTAACCACGTGACATTATTTGCATGCATTCCACTAAACAATCTTGCCCATTGTGCATTTGAAAGAGTGAATTTGAAAGAGCACAAAATTTTGAACAAGATGAGTATAATGTGCACCGAAGTTAATAAGCTGAAACTAGATGCATTTGAATGAGCCAAAAAATTTGTAGTGAGAATGTCCTGTATTTGAATGAGCATAACTTGCTCCATTTTGAGTTTTACGAGCTCAGAGTAGTTGCATTTGAAAGAGCACAAAATTCCGAACAAAACGTAGTGTTACTCTATGTCAACCTAAATTTCTTGGGCTCCCGCAGAAAGAGCAAAACATCATCTGTGTTGAAGTTTGATCAATAGTATATCATTTCGTCATCAGAAATCCACGTGTCAGTGAGTTCATTGTAGAGCACACTTGTTTTTTCACCCCCAAAAATGTATCTTGTTGACTTTTAAATTTTCATATTCATCTTTTTACACTTTTATGTATGTCAATAATACTAGACAAAAAATATACTTTACTCTTACTCGGTTCATCAAATCAGTCTGTATCAAAAAAACCTGAAATTCCTATGAAAGGGGTCCAATTCAGGAGTACCATTTCCAGTTCCGGTAATCACCAATGTTCAGAGTCTCCATTTTAGACCCCACCAGAGCACAAAAATGAGCCCAATACCTTGTTGTTGTTTTCTAATAATTGATGACCAAACTTCAAACTTTTAAACAAAATTACCCCAAGATTTCAAATAGAGTTTTTGTGCTCATAAATATTGGAGCAAAACCATTAATATGTCTCAAAATATCACAGAAAGTTGGCTCACTTCAAATGCACACAGCTTGCTCCATTTTGACTTTGTTGAGCTCAAATTAAGTGCATTCGAATGAGCACAAAATTTTAAACTTGACCGTGAGTAAGACTTCAAATTTTGGAGCTCTTGTGCTCATAAACATTGGAGCAAAACCATTAATTTGTCTCTGAATCTTATAGGAAGGTGGCTCACTTCAAATGCACACAACTTGCTCCATTTTGACTTTGTTGAGCTCAAATTAAGTGCATTCGAATGAGCACAAAATTTTAAACTTGACTGTGAGTAAGACTTCAAATTTTGGAGCTCTTGTGCTCATAAACATTGGAGCAAAACCATTAATTTGTCTCTGAATCTTATAGGAAGGTGGCTCACTTCAAATGCACACAACTTGCTCCATTTTGACTTTCTTGAGCTCAAATTAAGTGCATTCGAATGAACACAAAAATCTACATAGTTTCAGAGTCGATGATAATTCTCTAGTTCCATTTTAGACCCCTCACTAGAGCACCGAAATATGACCCTAGACCAAAGCGACAACACAGCAAAAACACCTCAAAAAACGTTTAATTCACATGAGTCTCCTCATTTGTATGTTTATATCATACCATATAAGCTCCGCCCACTTCTCAACATATATTTAAAAGCGACCATCTTTCTTCTTCTTCTATTATTACTTTTTCTTTTTCTTTTCGTTGTTTGCCCTGTTCGTGTAGTATTTACTGGTACTTTTTGTTTATCCATTTATATAAATATATAGTGTGTATTTTGCATTGTAGGTACATTATGGTGGCTGAGGTCAGCTTCTTAGAGGTAGCAACTACCGTACCATTCCGACATGAGTTGTCGAAACTTCACATTGAGCAAAATAAAACGATCGCCTTCTGGATTTCAATGGCCTATGTTGTGGTGATTTTTTCGATCAAGGCAATTATGGCTAATAGAAAACCATTTGATGTGAGTTTTTGGAAGAGAAAATGCGCTCTATTGATAACTCCTGAGCCGTTAGATGTGCAGGTTGTTGGGGTTACTGTAGCATTTTTTACATCCACGAACTGAGCATTTTTTGACAGCGAAACAGTACACCTAACAATTTGAAGAGTTAGATGTGCAGATTGATAGGTGTACTGTAGCCTGAGTAGCTTTTCGATCGCCGTCATTCAAAGGGACATGTCGATTTTCTCCTGTGAAATAATAAGAAAAACGCGACAAGACCCAATACACACAAGTTCTAAAAACTGCGATGTTCCTTTAAATTGCGGTAGCTATCTATTTTTCGCTTCGAGACCATACTAGCCTAAAGAACGCGCTCACTGGCTATTTGATCATTGTAATTTTAAAGGGACATGTCGAATTTTCCCACTTTCTCTATATTAATAAATTTTGCTCAAAATCAACTAGTAAAAACGCGACGAGACCCACTACACACAACTTCTGAAAACTGCTATGTTCCTTTAAATTATGGTAATTAATATTACCCAGTTTTTGCTGCGAGACCATGGTTTTTTTTTTTTGCGAAAACTTGACAATAAGAAGCCTTAGCAAACAAACAGTTATAGCGCATTGGTATAGTGCTGAGTTTTCATGCGCGAGGTCTTGGGTTCGATCCCCATCATCTTCCAAATCTTTTATTTTTCAGCTCTCCGGTCCATTGAATTTCTGGAATGGTTGGCTCGCCATCTTCTCCACCCTCGGCTCAATCGCCACCTCTCTCGGCCTCTTCCACGAAATGTACACCCGCGGATTCACCGCCTCCTACATCCACATTGGCGAGTTCTACGAAGGCGTCTCCGGCCTCTTCACCTGGTTGTTCGTTCTCTCAAAAGTGGCCGAATTCGGTGACACCCTTTTCATCGTCCTCCGCAAAAAGCCCTTGATGTTCCTCCATTGGTATCATCACGTTCTCACGATGAACTACGCCTTCATCACTTTCAAGGATAATTTGGGATTCAACACCTGGATCACTTGGATGAACTTCACCGTTCACTCAATCATGTATGGATATTACATGTTGAGATCGTTCGGTGTCAAAGTGCCAGCCTGGATCGCTAAGAACATCACAACCATGCAAATCTTGCAATTTGTCATCACCCACTTGATCCTCTTCCATGTCGGATATTTGGCCTTGATTGGAGCCCCTGTTGACTCGACCCCAACATTCTATTGGTTCTGCTTGTTGATGGAGATCTCATATGTCGCACTTTTCGGCAACTTCTACTATCATTCTTACATTAAGGGAGGTGGCAAGAAGTTCAACGCGGAGAAGAAGGATAAGAAATCAGAATAGAGAAAGTAGATGTACCTTTGAACTTAATTTAATGCTATCGGGTTACGTGATATTTTTTGTAGATTTAAATAAAGGATATTACCATGTATAATTTGTCGCATAACTTACTCCAATTGAAATTTTACGAGCTCAGAGTTAAAGCAATCGAAAGAGCACAAAATTTTGAACAAGAGTGATAAATGGTTGGAACTCTTACGATGTCGGATCTCACATTCTCTCACAAAAAGGTTGGATCACTTCAAATGAGCATAACTTGCTCAGTTTTGATTTTTATGAGCTCAGAGTTAGAACAATCGAAAGAACACAAAATTTTAAATAAAATGGTTTATATGTTCGAGTTAGTAACTTGCTTCGTTTTGAAGTTGTTAAGCTGAAACTAGATGCATTTGAAAGAGCAAAAAATTGTAGTAAGAATGACCTGTATTTGAATGAGCATAACTTGCTCCATTTTGAGTTTCATGAGCTCAAAGTTGGTGCACTTGAAAGAGCACAAAATTTTGAACAAGAGTGATATATGGTGGAAACTCTCACGATGTCGGATCTCATCATTTTCTCACAAAACAGTTCATAACTTCAAATGAGCATAACTTGCTCAGTTTTCAATTTTACGAGCTCAGAGTTAGAACAATCGAAAGAACACAAAATTTTAAATAAGAATGATTCAAGGTTTGTAAGTTTGAAACTCTTTTCACCATAAGATGTGAGCTCAACAGTGTACACATTTTTTTCACAAAAAGGTTGGATCACTTCAAATGAGCATAACTTGCTCAGTTTTGATTCTCATGAGCTCGGAGTTAGTGCATTTGAAAGAGCACAACGTTTTAAATGAGATGTATGTAGTACTTAAAATCTGGGTGCTTCTGGGTTCACAAAAAAAAGCACCGAATTAAAATCTAATTCCAAGAATTAACCACGTGACATTATTTGCATGCATTCCACTAAACAATCTTGCCCATTTCTCTCTACTTGTCTCTCACAAAACCATGTCCAACAACGAACTCCTACTCGACAACTCATACACTCGCGAACAAATGCTCCACTTCTACGAATCGCCACTCTCCCTCATCCGGCCCAAACGTTTCGGCACACTGCTCAAAGAGAGCCCCGAAATCATTCGACCACCTCCACAATCGCTCATCACAGCCGCCGATGCGATGGCTCGTCTGGAAGCGCTGAGTATATCTAGTGAGCTCTCTCCCTTCATCTGGTAGATTATTGATTTTTATTGCATTTTCAGGTCCATAAAATACACACATCGAATCAATACGATAAGTCTAGTCAAAAACCTTCAATCATTTGTGAACTTTATTCAATATAATATAAACTTTTACCCCTTTTCTTATCAATTTTGCACATTTCCTGGTTAGATAACAATCCAGGAAACGATTTCAAGGAAATGACGGTGCAATGTACATAAAATGTGAATTTTTGGGGAGAGGGAGAGAGTGAGAGCTGATAGGCATTTTTTTATTGATTAAGGGAGTGAATTGTGGCCACAAGACATGGACCTTCAGAGACCTGTCAATTGTCTGTCGGTTGTTTTGGTCTGTCTGACGCCCGCCAATATGATAAAAGTCGGATTTTGACTTGAGACATAGCAGATGGCCAGACCTGTGAATTGTCGCTTGCTTGTTCTAGTCGGTGATAGGCGCCAATATTGTTGAAAGAGTAGGCTTGACGAGACATAGCGGGTGGCTAGACCTGTTAACTGTCGGTTGCTTGACCATCCGAGTCATACCACAGGGTGGAACCTAGTCCATTTAGGTCACTTGATAATAGGCGCCAGTTGTGTTGAAAGCCTGAGCCTTGACTTGAGATATAGCAGATGGGAAGACCTGTTAAATGTCGGCTGCTCACCCAAATTTTTGAGACGCTAATTTTCTGAAGTTGTCTATGGGGCGAACTTGACCTACTGACTTCCGTTCGTTTCTCCAAAAATCGAATAGGTCGTTCAAACTAGCAGCCGACATTTGGGGCGTTTGGCTATCTGCTATGTTCTATGTACCGTCTTTTCATTGCTTCGCTGGTTTTTTTTTAAATATCTGTCTGCTCTCTGCGTCTCGTACACTCTCTTCTATTCAGCCATGACGTCACACATTGTGTATAGCGGGTAGTTAGACCTGTCAAATGTCGGTTGCTGGTTTTATGAACCCATATTTCTGTGACGTGGATTTTGACGCTCAAAAATTGGAATTTAACACCTGGATTTATGTTCTAAAATGTGTTCTAATCATTGATCTATGAAAATATGTCTACTCAAAAAACCAACAGAGAACACTACTATTTCATATCGTTATCATCACCACGTTATCGTTTTTCTTTTTACATTTGGAACAAATTAATTTTTGGCTAGCAGTCAGCAGAAAATAAGTTATACCTCGAAAAACAGCCGAGTGTTCCAAATTTTATCAGGGTTGCAACTGGAACCGATCAAACTTCAGTCGGATCAATTTTTGGTGCTCTTTTTCGTGAGCACAGGGGTTCCAATTAATCAATGTTTTGGATACATCTCATTCAGAATTTTGTGATCTTTTGAATGCACCTACTCCGAGCTCATGAAATTCAAAACTGAGCAAGTTGTGCTCATTTGAAATAATCACCTTTCTGTGAGATTGTGAGACAAATTTATAAACTGTATTTCTCTAATAATTTTTATGAGCACTAGACCTTCAAAGTTTGAAGATTTAGATCAGCTTTTTATGATCTTTCGATTGCTCTAGCTCTGAGCTCACAAAAACAAAAACCAAGCAAGTTATGCTTCTTCAAACCCAGGTCATATTTACTCCAAATTTTGTGCTTTTTCAAATGCACCTAGTTTCAACTTATCAACTATAAAGAAAGAGCAAGTTATACTCATTTTGAAAATATAAACCTATAATAAAATTGCAACCTTGTTTTTCTAAAATTCATTTTTGCACTTTCATGTGAAATTGTTTTCGGCGGCGGCTCTTTGAAGTTTTGTTTTCAAAAAAGATTCATTCAAAAATCATTTTCAGAGGCTCAGGGGCTAGAAAACTGTCGATCTAATAAATCCCCATCATAGAAAAAAAGAAAAAAATTGGGCGATGTGGGGAATCGATCCCCTAATCTCACGCTACTGAGGTCAGTGTGCTACCACTGCGCTATTTCTCCACTTAACTTAGCGAGGGATAAATACCAAGATATCTTTGGTGTTTTTCTCTTAGAGTCACCACCCAAAACTCGAGCAAGAATCACCGATCATCAAGAACACACACACACACACACGTCCGTATTTACCAACAACATGTGAATGCACATGAAAATCAGACGATGGCGTGATGAGTCCCTCCTTCTCCACACCTTATCAGTAGCTCAAAAAACTTTTTTAAAAAAGCACAATATTTTTGCCCACTTACAATTCATATATTTTCAGTATCTTCAGAGATGGATCTGATTCTCGGCACAAATTTCGATTATGAACGAGCCAAGGAGTATGCCCGCGGGTTGGAGGGGTTGTCCGCCAAATTGGCGGTCGCCTATATCATCACCATATTCTCGATCAAATATTTGATGAGAGATCGAAAGGCGTTCGATTTGCACACCCCGTTGAACATTTGGAATGGTATTTTGTCCACATTTTCTCTCCTAGGTTTCTTGGGAGTCTTCCCAACCTTATGCTCGGTTATTTATAATCATGGAGTATCTCGTAAGTCTACGAAAATTTTGTTAAATCCTTCCCCAACTAATTTTTCATGCAGATACTTACACCAACATTTCGGAACTATACACTAACAAAACATCTGGATATTGGATCTTCCTTTGGGTTTTGTCAAAAATTCCAGAACTCGTTGACACTGTGTTTATTGTCTTGAGAAAGCGACCACTTATTTTCATGCATTGGTAAGAGTTTTAATCTGGATCGATTTTCTCAGATTATTTAGAAAATTTTCGAGACAAGAAGTATATCGTTTTAATCAGCGTAAAATTCTCTACAAAACCGAGTATTTATTATTTTTATACTGAAAAGTTGTTACTCTGAAAAATCGATAATTTCGCGATGTGTCTCAAAGAAAAAATAATTTTCTAGGTCGATTTTCTCAACGATTCCAAAATTTTTCTCCTAACACATTATATACCATTTTGTTCAGCGTGAAATTCTCTACAAAACCATGTATTTATTATTTTTATACTGAAAATTGGTTACTCTGAAAATTCGATAATTCTGCAATGGTGTCAGACCTAGCTGTGAGAAAAAACGAATTTTCTAGGTCGATTTTTTCAACAATTTCAGAACATTTGTCAGACAAAAGTATACAATTTTGTTCAGCGTGAAATTCTCTACAAAAGCATGTATTTACTATTTTTATACTGAAAAGTTGTTACTCTGAAAAATCGATAATTTCGCGATGTGTCTCAAAGAAAAAATAATTTTCTAGATCGATTTTCTCAACGATTCCAAAATTTTTCTTTAACACATTATATACCATTTTGTTCAGCGTTAAATTTACAACAAAACCATAAAACTTCTATTTTTATACTGAAAATTGGTTACTCTGAAAATTCGATAATTCTGCAATGGTGTTAGACCTAGCTGTGAGAAAAAAAGAATTTTCTAGGTCGATTTTTTCAACAATTTCAGAACATTTGTCAGACAAAAAGTATATCATTTTAATCAGCGTAAAATTTTCTACAAAACCATGCATTTATTATTTCTATACTGAAAAGTTGTTACTCTGAAAAATCGATAATTTCGCGATGTGTCTCAAAGAAAAAATAATTTTCTAGGTCGATTTTCTCAACGATTCCAAATTTTTTCTTTAACATATTATATATCATTTTGTTCAGCGTAAAATTCTCTACAAAACCATGTATTTATTATTTTTATACTGAAAAGTTGTTACTCTGAAAAATCGATAATTCTGCAATGGTGTCAGACCTAGCTGTGAAAGAAAAAGAATTTTCTAGGTCGATTTTTTCAACAATTTCAGAACATTTGTCAGACAAAAAGTATACCATTTTGTTCAGCGTGAAATTCTCTACAAAACCATGAAATTTCTATTTTTATACTGAAAATTGGTTACTCTGAAAATTCGATAATTCTGCAATGGTGTCAGACCTAGCTGTGAGAAAAAACGATTTTTCTAGGTCGATTTTCTCAACAATTTCAGAACATTTGTCAGACAAAAAGTATACCATTTTGTTCAGCGTGAAATTCTCTACAAAAGCTATAGAGACCACATAGCTTTTGTGACCACATTCCAGGTACCACCACGCTCTCACCGGCTACTACGCCATCGTCTGCTACCACGAGGACAATGTCCATATGGTCTGGGTCGTCTGGATGAACTACATCATCCATTTCGCCATGTACGGCTACTATCTTCTCAAGTCTTTGAAGGTCAAGGTTCCCCCATATGTTGCACAAATCCTCACAACATCTCAAATGGTTCAATTCACAGTTGCCATTATTGCTCAGGTCCATGTGTTCTATTTGAAGTTTATGGCTGGAGTTGAAGAAACAGCTGGAACCTTCCGAGGAACTTTCATTGGATTCTTCATGTTGACAACTTATTATTACTTGTGGATCCAGTAAGATTTTTTTAGGGATATTTAAGGTCCAAAAAATTATCATTTTCAGGTTCTACAAAGAAAACTACTTGAAGGACGGAGGAAAGAAGTACAATCTCGCCAAGCAAACAAATGAAAAGGCAAAATCTCATTAGATAATCTATTTCAATAAATAAAGAACTTAAAAATTTGACTCTTTCATTATCGAAAAAAAATAACTTAGAATAGTTTTTCAACTTTTCTTCCATGACCAATGAGAATAATCAAACCGGTGCCAATGACGATGACAACAAATGTAATGAGCATTGCCAATGTCATGTAGACTGAAAAAGGCAAAATTTAGGGTCTTCCCATGCTGAAATTCGGTTTCAGCATAAAATTCTGGTCTGGAAACTTGTTTGGAAAAAATAAAAAACAAAAACTTCAGTGCCAGGAATCGAACTCATGACCTTGTGGGCCGTAATACACATAGAAAGTTGCATTGTGGTTTATGGCTCGCAAGGTCAAGGGATCGATTCCGGGTGTTGACATTTGTGATTTTCTTTTTTTCAAAACATGTTTCCTGGTTAGAATTCTACGCGAAATCCGAATTTCAGCATATGAACTTTAAAAAATCATGATTTCAACTCACATTCTGCACTACAACTATGAACATCGATGAAGGCGTCGATCAAGAATGTTGGCGTTTGAGATGTATAACGTAGAATATTGAAGGTGTTATGATCAATGGCCGAATTTGTATTCTCCAAGAAAACAAAGGTGTTCTCATTAGAGCTCTCCACCTTTCTCAACTTTGAGCCCAATCCCAAATTCAGATTCTCATTCTTCTTGATAATCAAGGCAGGTTTTTCTCCAGAATCGATCTTGATCAAATTTTGAAGATTAATCCAGTAGAGCAAGTCCTTTGTATTTTCAATGATCAAACTTCCCTCCAACTCCTGAATAGATAAGAAACAAGACTTCTTGATAGGCTCATCAATATTTCGAAGTATAATATCCCCTTTGACATGGGTGCATTGTTTCTCGGTCAGTTTTTCGAGTTCAGCGTTGCTCTGAGCACTCAATTCGCTACCTGAGCAAGTGATTTCTTGAGCGCTGATAGTGGTGATGCTCATGAACAGAATTATCGATAAAATATTTCCTTTTGATGGCATTTCGAAAGTTATGAAATTCAAAACTGAATCGGATATGAATTCGAACTGATAGATAAATTTTTTAGATAAGGAAATGAAAATACATACAACAAGGTCACGTTTTTATTTATTTTTTTTCGAATTAATTTTTTTTTAAATAATCTTGAAATGAAAAAAATATTGAAAAATATAATGTTGAATAAAACCATTTCCTTCGCGTGACACGTGGTCTAGTGGTTAGGAGTTGAGTCTACCAATCTTTAGGCCAGGGTTCGAGTCCTACAGGTGGACTAGATCATGACCAGAAACATCGTTGTCTATATGATAAACTCTACGAAAAAACGTACTTATATAAAATCAGAATGGGAGTTAAACAGAATCAGAACCAGGCCCATACAGTGTAATGACAGGGCCCTTATAACGTCAGAATCGGGCCTATACTGGGTAAATTCGACACATACCGAAAACCGGCCTCATATAGGCTCAGAATCAGCCCTATAAATGATCAGAATCAGGCCTATAAACGGTCAGAATCAGGTTTATACATGGTCAGAATCGGGCCCATATACTAGATCAGAACCGGACCCATACAGGGTGAGAATAGGGCTCATATATGATGAGAATCGGGCCCATAGGGGGTCAATATTGGGCCTATATACGGTCAGAATCTAGGGCTTATAGATGGTCAGACACAGGATGAAAACTGGCCTAGTAAAACCGGACCTATACAGGGTTAGAACCTGGACTATACTGGGTTAGAATCGGGCTTGTGATATGTCAAAAACTGCCCTATACAGGATGAGAATCGGACCCATAAATGTTCAAAATCTCGCCTGTGTAGGGTGAGAATCGGTTGCATATAGAAAAACAATAGGACCCATACAAAAAAGATGGGCTTATTTACTGTCAGAAACAGTCTGATACAGACCGAAAACCGGTCTAGGACAAGCCTAAAACTTGACCTATACAGGGTCAGAATCGGCCCAATATATTAGATCAGAATCGGGCCCATATAGGGTCAATACCGGGCCTTAAAAAGATCAGATCCGAGTCATACAGGTTCAGAATTGGGCTCATATACTAGATCAGAGTTGGGCCCACACAGGGTCAGAACCTGACCAATAGAAAGGGTCAGAACCGGCCTAATACAAGCCTAAAACCGGATTTATACAGGGTTCAAAATTGAGACCATATTGGGTCGGACCTTGACAGGGTCAGAATAAGGCCTATACTGGGTCACATAGAACCAAAACCACTCTAATACAGGACAAAAACCGGGCTTAAACGACCTTAGAAAAAGCAGGCTTTGAGATATTACATATAACCAAAATCAGGACTAACAGGATATCGCAAAAAATCGTGTTCATGTTGGGAATTGGCCTAATACTAGACCATAATAAGGCTCATACTGGGTTAGAAGTAACCCCAGAAAATATCTAATACACCCCCGAAACTCGAACTAACACCATATGTATGTATATTCTAATTTTATTGTGTGAAAAACCAAATAAAATTCGATGCAAATCAATGAAATCATTCAGAATGGCAAAAAAATAAACACGTGAAGAGGCGAAAAACTTTTCTCAAAAAAAAAAAAATCAAAATCAAAAACTATATATCGGGATATGGGATACCTGTTTGAACAGTAAAAAGGGAGGAACTAACGCGACTAGAAAAATGGGGGAAAAAAATACTAGGCGGGAAGGGGTTAAGGTTAAGAATAGATGGTGACGACTTCTGAGCCAGTTCCACGTACGAGCACCACGCGATCCAGACTTTCTGTGAGCGCATCGATGAACTCCATATCTGAAAAGCGAAAATCAGACATTTTCTGAAACGAAACTCACAATAAGAATCTGAATCCGACTCGGGTGGACCGGGTAAATTGACAAACACCAATTGAGCATCGCTTGATTTGCTGCGCATCAGCTCGTTGAGCTTGACAGCCGTGTGCATTTTATGTACATTGTATCGTCGTTTTCGTTGGCGAGCTTCTTCTCGATCTCGTTCCAGCGTTCCGTTGGGTTCTTTTTCCTCTTCGGAGAAGCGGACGCCACGTGTTTCGACTTTTTCCAGTTTGGCGTGATCGTCTTCTTCTTCGTTGACGACGTCGAGATTGCGTTGTTCGGGGATGATTGCGGGCTGAAATTAGGACATTAGAATCCACTAAGGCAAAATCAGTTTTTTTTTCATCTGAATTTTAGAATTCTGGCTCCAAAATCCATGTCTCAAAATTCAAATTCTGACATTTTTTGCGACAAAAACTAAGGTGTCAAAATTCGACGCAAGAATCCACGTGTCAAAATTTGGTCTCACAACGTTCTTACGACATATGGTTGTCGTAAGGCTTGCGACGTCCTTGCGACAGTCGCAAGCTTTGCAACACTTTTGCGACAAAAAAGTACCTTGCGACACTCGCCTGTCGCAAGGCTTGCGACGTTTTTGCGACAATTTCATCAAAAAGTTTGCGACGTTTTTGATTTTTTGACAACTTTGTGAGAACAAACTTGCGACACATTCGCCACAAAAATTGTGGCTCTGCGACAACTCGTAAGAATTAAACGTAAGGCTTGCGACGTTCTTTCGACAATCTTTGCGAAAATCGCAAGCTTTGCGACGTTCTTGCGACAATTTTATCGAAAAATCGCAATTTTTTTGGGACAAAGACTGTCTCACAAGGTTTGTGACGTTTTTCTTTGTGAGAACAGACTTGCGACAAAATATGTGGCTCTGTGAAAACTCGTAAGAATTAAACGTAAGACTTGTGACGTTCTTGCGACAAATGAATGTGTCGTAACCTTGCGAAATTCGCCTGTCGCAAGCTTTGCGACAATTTTATCGAAAAGTTTGTGACGTTTTCGCTTTTTGACAAATTTTGTGAGAACAAACTTGCGACACACTTGCGACAAAAATTGTGGCTCTGCGACAACTCGTAAAACTTCAACGTAAGGCTTGCGAATTTCTTGCAGCAAGAAAATGTGTCGTAACCTTGCGAAATTCGCCTGTCGCAAGCTTCGCAACGTTCTTGCGACAATTTTATCAAAAAGTTTGTGACGTTTTTGATTTTTGACAAATTTTGTGAGAACAAACTTGCGACACACTTGCGACAAAAATTGTGGCTCTGTGACAACTCGTAAAAATTAAACGTAAGGCTTGCAACACTCTTGCGGCAAGAAAATGTGTCGTAACCTTGCGAAATTCGCCTGTCGCAAGCTTCGCAACGTTCTTGCGACAATTTTATCAAAAAGTTAGTGACGTTTTTGATTTTTGACAAATTTTGTGAGAACAAACTTGCGACACACTTGCGACAAAAATTGTGACTCTGCGACAACTCGTGAAAATTTAACGTAAGGCTTGCGACAATCTTATCGAAAAAAAACTTTCTTTTCTTGCAACAAAAAATGTGTGTCGTATTTTAACATGTAGAAGGTCCCATTACTTGCGATACCCTTGTGACAAACCTGCGACAAAAATGTGTCGCGAACGTTCCAAAAATATCGCAAGGCTTTCAACGTTCTTGCGACAGTTGTTGCACCGCAAAGTCGCAAGCAAAACTCTGCGACAACTCTTACGAATGACCGTAAGACTTGCGACACCCTTGCGTTATGTCGCAAACTGGCGAAATGACAGCTCAACTCACCGCTTCCTCATTAATTTTGCTCAACTTCCTCTCTCTCGCCACAATCTCCAAATGATTCTGAATATCCTTCTCCCGATCGGCCTTATTCAATCCACTCAACAATTTGGTCCTCTCCTCCATCTTCATCGTTCTCTCATATGTATAATCCGAAATATCCGAATCGGTCATCTCAATCACATTAACAGCCGCCTCGATACGTAGATGATATAGGAATTTCTCCAAATCACTCTTCATCTGGATATTATTATCCTCAATTTGAGCGATTGCAAAGAGCCGAACTGTGGTGTTCTTCCATGTCTTGTGTTGGCGAAGTAGGAATGGCAAGAGCATGAGCAATCCACCATCGTGCACCACCCACCATACATCGATTGTTCCACTCACTTTTGTGCCATTTTGGGGGAACTTTTCGGCGTATTTGGGCACCATGATGGCACATTTGGAGGCGGTGATGGTGCGAATGGCGGAGACGAATTTGTTAGCCACCGCCCATTGATTTTCAGCTGTCCATTCGTCTGGCCACGCGAGGAGCACTGTATTGTGTCGCATTCCACCGAGACCAGATGTCTGGAAGTGCATTTTCAATAAGCTAGTTTTGTAGAGCTTAAGAAGAGCTTCAAAATGCACTATCTCTCTATCTCTCTATATCTCTATCTCTCTATATCTCTATCTCTCTATATCTCTATCTCTCTATATCTCTATCTCTCTATATCTCTATCTCTCTATCTCTCTATCTCTCTATCTCTCTATCTCTCTATCTCTCTATCTCTCTATCTCTCTATCTCTCTATCTCTCTATCTCTCTATCTCTCTATCTCTCTATCTCTCTATCTCTCCATCTCTCTATCTCTCTATCTCTCTATCTCTCTATCTCTCTATCTCTCTATCTCTCTATCTCTCTATCTCTCT
>LR548786.1:0-30297 GCA_900536415.3 Caenorhabditis sp. 38 MB-2015
GATCTATGGTTTTTTTTTTCCCATAACTTCGTGGACGTTCAATATTTTCAAGATTTCTAATGACAACCAGAAAAAGCGTAAAATTTGGAGCAGAATGATATGTAGTCCGAAGTCTTCATTTTTGCGTTAATGTGTCAACCAACAATGAAAAAAAGTTTTCCTACACCATACTTGTGATTTGTTGATTTGTACTGGATTTACAATATTTTCAAGATTTTTGTTTACCATCGAAGAAAGCATAAAATTTGGATCAGAATGGTATATAAAACTGTGTCCGCACTTTTGCGTGAGCGTGTTGACACAGAACAAAAGTTTTTTTTTAAAACTTTTCGTGTAATTGTGATTTGAGTCTATACCTAATGGATTTTCAGAAGTTTCAAAATTTTTGTTCACCATTAGAAAGAGCATCAGTTTTTTCTCAGTTAATTATCATTAAAAAATAGGCTATAACTATGTGATTTCTAAATATTTTAAAGATGGTTGTTGACCATCGGAAAGAGCATAAAATTTGGAGTTAAATGATGTATAAATCCAAGGGTTTTGAAAAATTCAAAGACCTGGTCTATTGGCCGGAAAATATAAAACTTTGTCTGCATTTTTACGTGAGCGTGTTGACACACAACAAAAGCTTTTATTTTTTGTGTAATTGCGATTTGAGTGCATGACCTAGTGAATTTTCAGAAGTTTCAAAACTCTTGTTCACGATTAGAAAGGGCATAAAATTTCGAGCAGAATGGTGTGCTCAACATCAATTTTTCAGTTTAGACTCATTTAAAAAATATGCTCATAACTTCGTGATTTCTGAAAATTTTCAAGATATTTTCTGACCATCTGAAAGAGCATAAAATTCTGAGCAAATTGATGTATAAATCCAAGGGTTTTGAAGAATTTAAAGACCTGTTCTACTTGTTTGAAAATATGAGACTGTGTCTGCATTTTTGCGTGAGCGTGTTGACACACAACAAAAGTTTTTTTTTTTTTAATTTTTTGTGTAATTGTGATTTGAGTGCATGACCTAGTGAATTTTCAGAAGTTTCAAAACTCTTGTTCACGATTAGAAAGGGCATAAAATTTCGAAGCAGAATGGTGTGCTCAACATCAATTTTTCAGTTTAGACTCATTTAAAAAATATGCTCATAACTTCGTGATTTCTGAAAATTTTCCAGATATTTTCTGACCATCTGAAAGAGCATAAAATTCTGAGCAAATTGATGTATAAATCCAAGGGTTTTGAAGAATTTAAAGACCTGTTCTACTTGTTTGAAAATATGAGACTGTGTCTGCATTTTTGCGTGAGCGTGTTGACACACAACNTTTTTTTTTTTTTTTTTTTTTTTTTTGAAACATTTTGTTCCGTGGAAAACCAACCATAACTCCCAAAAAGTAATAATAAATCATAAATTATGATTTATACAGAAAAAATTAATAATATGGTGGTGACCTTGACGACGCGGGAAAATGGGATAGAGATGTTTTTGGAAGTATGTATGTATACTTGAAAACATCCTCTCCTCAAAAAAATTGGAGATGAACATTAAACTGTTGGTTGTAAGTATTCAAGAAGGAAGGAGAAAAACCAATCGAATCGGAAGAAGAATAAGAGAAAAATGGCAGCCAGATGGTGTCGTTTTACAAGAATAAGAAGCTTTGTTGTGTGTATGTGTATATCTGTTCAAGACGAAAAAGAAATAATGAAACACTTATGTAATTGAGATATATCAACATATGTTTAGAAATTGAACGATCATCACAATTAGGAACACTTGAGAATGTATCGAATGAATGGGGAGATTGAGAAAAAACAACAAAACCAAAACCGAAAGCACTTTCTTTTCGAAAATACAAAAATAAAAACCTGAACAAATAACATTTTTTCCTATTATTGAAAAAGAAGTTTCAAAAATGTCACTTTTTCTTGGTCTGAAGGTATTAATGAGATTTTAGGCAGTGAAGTGCGCTCTAATCATGATTAAGGTTCAATTAAATAGAGTCTTTATGATAATTTTGAATTATTTTGTTTTGCATGATTTTTCTGAGGTTCAGAATTTTGGTGTTTTTTGTCGAAATTCTTAGATTCACACATCATTTTGTTCAAAATTTAACGCTCTTTCTGGTGGTGAAAAGAGATTACTAAAATTTTGAAAACTAACAAAGTTATGGTCATTTTAAAAATGTCAATTTGGTTTGAAGGTATCAATGAGATCTTAGGTAATAAAGTACGCTCTAATGATTAATGTTCAATTAAATAGAGTCTTTATGTTAATTTTGGATGATTTTTTTGCATAATTTTTCTTAGGTCCAGAATTTGGTGTATTTTGGCAAAATTCTTGAATTTATACACCATTTTGATCCAAATTTTACGCTCTTTCTGTTGGTAAAAATAAATTGTCGAAATCTTGAAAACTAACAAAGTTATGGTCATTTTAAAAATGTCAATTTGGTTTGAAGGTATCAATGAGATCTTAGGTAATAAAGTACGCTCTAATGATTAATGTTCAATTAAATAGAGTCTTTATGTTAATTTTGGATGATTTTTTTGCATAATTTTTCTTAGGTCCAGAATTTGGTGTATTTTGGCAAAATTCCTGAATTTATACACCATGTTGATCCAAATTTTACGCTCTTTCTGTTGGTAAAAATAAATTTTCGAAATCTTGAAAACTAACAAAGTTATGGTCATTTTAAAAATGTCAATTTGGTTTGAAGGTATCAATGAGATCTTAGGTAATAAAGTACGCTCTAATGATTAATGTTCAATTAAATAGAGTCTTTATGTTAATTTTGGATGATTTTTTTGCATAATTTTTCTTAGGTCCAGAATTTGGTGTATTTTGGCAAAATTCTTGAATTTATACACCATTTTGATCCAAATTTTACGCTCTTTCTGTTGGTAAAAATAAATTGTCGAAATCTTGAAAACTAACAAAGTTATGGTCATTTTAAAAATGTCAATTTTTCGTGATCCGAAGGTATTAATGAGATTTTAGACAGTGAAGTGCGCTCCACATATTATTGATGAAAAAAGTTCAAAAGTTTAAATTTTTCTTGATCCGAAGGTATCCATAAAATCTTAGGTAATCAAGTGCGCTCTGATGATAATTGAGGTTCAATGAGAGTTAGATAGAGTCTTGATGAAAATCTTGGATGGTTTTGTTTTTTTTTGCATTTTCACTTGTGATTTTACCATATTCAGAATTTGGTGTATCTTGGCCAATGTCTTAGATTTATACATCATTTTGTTCAAAATTTTACGCTCCTTCTGGTGGTGAAAATAGAATTACAAAATTTTGAAAACTAAAAAAGTTATGGTCAGGTTTTCAAAGCTCATTGAAATCTTGAAAACAGACACAATCGTGGGTAGGGTTTCGGTTTAATTTCACTTGCTTTTTTTGTCAAAAAAAAAAATTTTGCTGAGCATGGTTGAAAAAAGAGAAAAATTAGATTTTTAAAATAAAAAATATGATTTTCGAAAATTTGTGGTTTTGACTAAAAACCAACAATTAACTTATCCTGGTCCACTCTAAATGAAATAACAAAATTCACTGGTTAAAAGTGATAATTTATTTTTCAGAAAAAATAATAATAGAGTTCTACCTCCTGATCATATGGACCACAGTTAAATATTTTTTGACCATTTTCAAAGCAAAATAGGTATACTGGTGAGGCATATTCTTAACTTTTTTTTACATAAATTTCCAATGTAAAAAATACAGGATGTTATTCAGAAGGTCGAACTTTATAATTGCAACAAACAATTGCCAGGTAAGATATGAAAACAACTGCTAATAAAAAAAAACATTTTGAAATTTAGTTTTGCTTTGAAAATCAGGAAATCAAGAATTTCACGCCAGATAAGCTGAATTTTCATGAAAACAGCAGCTTCAGACTTCAGAAAATCAAATACCAGAAAAATTAACTTTTGAAATTGTGAGACTTGGTAGGTAATATAGAGATTATTGGATAAAATTCAAGGTAAAACTTATGAAATCTCACAAAATTTTCTCTTAAAAAACAATTCGAAAATCTTCAGACTTATCCCACAATAACATATAAATCTTCAAAACCGCATGAATACAAAATTGGCCAAAAAAGACATTAATCAGCGATTGCGAGTGAAACAAAAAACATGAACTTGTCTACTGGACAAAACACTGCGAAATATTATGTGAACTAGGAGAGACGCAGACAGACGACGATGACTAATCGACAAGAAGGTCGGATCAATTACCTATCTAAATACAACTTGGAAGAAGAAAAAAAAAATTGAAAATTTGAAAACTAGAAAAATTAGTATTATTTGTATAGTGTAATAATGTATTAATAATAATAATTATGACTATAAACATAGGTACATATATGTACAAAATCGGATTACACATGAAATCATTGAGGTGTGAAATTGGGTCCAAATTAAAGGAACATAGTAGTAGTGACAACAAAAACAAGCAAGAAAAAAAAAACAAAAACATTTTCGAAATTAGAAAATGGGAGAAATGAGGAAAGAGAAGAAGCCAATGTGTTGTGTTGTGTGTGTGTGTGTGTGTGCACAAGTCGCTTCCGAGATTCTCCCATTTTCACACGCTATTTCGCCCCGGAGAGTTTCTCCTTTTTCTCTAATCTCTACTAATGTAAGAATGTACTGTAAGGAATGAGTTTTTTTCAGGGTGGTGAGCAGAAAAAGTACAGTATATATCTATATACTAAACTAAAAAAGCTTTAGCTGGTTGAACAGCATGGACAGCTGGTTGGACCCATGTTCATGCTCATGTGTAAATGAAATATGACACGAATAATAATTACACAACAACCCGCCTGGTGACGGCGCCGTTTTTGAATGAGAAAGTTGTATAATTTATGGATTTTTTCAAGAGAACAGGGAGGGAAATAGTAATGAACACGATAAGATTGAAAATAAAAGAAATCGTTATTAGGCGGGATCGAACCCGAGACCATGGGCAACTCGTCACGCAGAGGCTTACCCGCCTGAGCCACATGGGACACTGAAAGCGTACTGCTTCATGGCCTAGATAAGCAATACGTTGTTTGAAGTTCAATAAACGGGATAAGAATGAAAATAAAAGAATTTGCTGGTAGGCGGAATCGAACCCATGACCCAGCGCCGATCATGAGGCAAACGCTTACCCGCCTGAGCCACTGGGACACTGAAGGCGTACAGCAAAATTGCCTTTACATGAAGCCGAAAAAAAAATAAACAAAACCTCGAGCAATATTGGTACATATTTGTTCAATCAATTGAACAAATACAATAAAAATACATAGTAATCATTATAGGTTAAAAACATGTAATATTGGCTAATCGGGTGAAGAATTAGCATAATTTGAAAGACTGAAAAAAATATGTGACAGTTTTCATATGAAAATCGATGATAACAATGTTTATACAAAAATAAATATTCTCAAATTTCATTTCGAACATAAATGAACTTGAATGGATGGCTAGCAAGGGAGTGGTTCTTTTTTGGGGGAAAGAAAAACGAGAAATTGTCAGATTTTTAAAGGAGATTAGACTTTTTAAATGCTTTTTTGTATGGGACGAACATTTTTTTTTGTAAAAAAATGAATTAAATAAATTTTATGTGTTCACGCGAAAATGCACACTTTTTTGATTTTTATGAGAAAAATGAATTCAAGATACGAGGATTCAGCATTTATGAATTAGACATCATGATTCAGGATTCAAATACCAAGATTCAGAAAACCAGGCCTCACGATTCACGATTCAGGGTTCAGGATTCGGAATATTCAGAAAGTTTAGAAGATTCAGAAGTTTTAGAATCTTCAGAAGGATTCAGAAGGATTCAGAAGGATTCAGAAGGATTCAGAAGGATTCAGAAGCATTCAGAATGATTCAGAAGGATTCAGAAGGATTCAGAAGGATTCAGAAGGATTCAGAAGGATTTCAGAAGTATTTAGAAGGATTCAGAAGTATTCAGAGAGATTCAGAATGATTCAGAAGTATTCAGAAGTATTTAGAAGGATTCAGAAATTTTCAGAAGATTCAGAAGATTCACGATTGAGAATTCACGATTCACGATTCACGATTCAGAAGATTCAGAAGTTTTAGAAGGTTTCAGAAAGAATCAGAAGATTCAGAAGTATTCAGAAAGTGTTCAGAAGTGTTCAGAAGGTTTAGAAGATTCACAAAATTCACAAGATTCAGGATTCACGATTCACGATTCAAAAGATTCAGAAGGATTCAGAAGGATTCAGAAGGATTCAGAAGGATTCAGAAGGATTCAGAACCAAAAAAAAGTTTCTCACGCAAACAAAAATGTGTATTTTTCGTGGCGAGCCTATGAATGAATAAATAACTATAGTAGTCATAAATAAGGAAGAAGAAGAAGAAGTCGTTTCTTTCCACCCAGCCCCGTTCACCAATTTAACTTGTATGAATAATTTAGAACCCAAAAGCAGAAGGAGTGCACGAAAATCTGCAGTACCTTTAGAAATATACACACACACACACACATGCAAAAATATGGAGAAAATGGGGAGAAACCGATCTCGAGGGATTTTTCCACAAAAAATCCCAAAAAAAAAGAAAGAAGAAATGGCTTCTCAAGATTGTCTGATTGGGTTTTTGGTAGAAGGGAGGAGATATTTTTTGGGAAAATTTGTGAAATCTCGGGGGATTGGGGAGAAATCAAAGTTTGATGTCGTGGTTGTGAGATTTGAAGAATGGCCAAGTGGATAAACACTGCGTTTCACAATTATAGGTCCACCCCTGAAACTAGCCAAATTGGCTCAACCATTAAAGGGGGGGGGGGCTAACACCAAAAAATAAGTTGTGTTCAAATAAAGAGTACCCCCAACATAATAAAACCACCAAGGGAATTTTTACCGGAAAACTTAGTATTTGAGAAAATTGGATTTAGAACACTTTTTTTGAACGTATGGATTAAAAAATGCGGAATGGTGAATTTCTCGAATACCAGACTTTCCGGTAAAAATTCTCTTGGGGGTTATACTATATCGATGGTGCTCTTTCTTTTGAGCACAATTTATTTTTTGGTGCAGCTCCACCATTTTGTTTTGGTGCAGCTTCGACCAATTCCGTCGTATTCAAAAGAAAGAGTATCATCGATATAGTATAACCCCCAAGGGAATTTTTACCGGAAAGCCTATTCGAGAATCCACGTAGATTTTTCAAGATTCACTATTTTTCTTTGAATTATGTATACACTATATAGGTTCACCCCTGAAACTAGCCAAATTGGCTCAACCATTAAAATTTATGCTTAACTAAATTGAGGCAAAATTCGGTATAGATAGATACTCATTTTCATCCGGAAATATTGGAAAATAACAAATATTGGCTGTTCATCAAAAAATTTTATTTTTCAGCGTTTCATAATTATCCTGACTCAAAACTTTTAAAACACGTATCTAACTAAATATTGTTATTGATGATGACTTTAATTGTTAGAAATAACATAATTAAGATTATTTGACCAATTTTTTATATTTTTGAAGAAGTACGAGACGCAGAGATCAGGCGATATCAGGGAGGCGCTGAAGAGACGATAAAGAAGTCGCAGAGCGGCCAGTCGCCAAAACATAGCATGTAGCGAAACGCGTTAAATGTCGGTTGCTCGTTTGAATGACCTTCTCTCGGTTTTCGAAAGTCAGTGGGTCAAGTTTGCTCCATAGAGAAATTGTTTTCTCAGCGTCTCTTCCCTCGCATCTCTGTCGTTTTTCCATTGAGCTGACACAACGTGCGATATTATTAACCTCCATTCTTGTTTTTTTTCGAGCAAAAATATTTTCAAAATGTTTCATTGGATAAAGTGAACTCTGAAAACCATTCTACCTGATCGAAAAGTTCAATGTTGTGGTTCTTGAGCCAATTTTTTGATGAACAGCTAATAATTTTTTTATTTTCCGATATTTCCGGATGAAAATGAGTTTGTATACATAGTTTTGCGTCTTCTTTCCGAATTTCAATTTGGTTTAGCTTGAATGTTAATGGTTGGGCCAATTTGGCTAGTTTCAGGGGTGGACCTATATTTGTGAAACGCAATGTATACATAATTCAAAGAAAAATTTCGCAGCCGGATGAACTTTTTAAAAAGTGTTGAAAGTTTTTCACCAAAGGTTTCCGGGTACGCCAAACATGATGACAATGTTCATTTCTGCACCAAAATAAGGATGCACTCGAATTTATACCTGTCTTCAGACTGACACAGATTTTCTTGAAATTTTTTTTGTTCACTTTTGGACCTAAAACAAGTTTATTGTTCACTCAAAACTAAGGTTGCAAAATCGGGCGAATGGGCCGCACGTTCGCCCATTTTCTGAAACGCCCGTTTGCACGTTCATCCGTTTGCACGTTTGTCTTTTTTCTTGTTGTTTTCTTAATTATTTGTCTCGAACAAATGACCGGACAAACGGACAAACGGGCAAACGGGCGCGGGCGAACGGGCGTTTGTTTTTACAAGCCTACTCAAAACAGGTACAAACTCGAGGACAATTTTATTTTGGTGCAAAATGACCATTCCCACGATGTTCGCCATGCATCTTGAATTATGGCATCGCTGAAAATCCCCCCTATATCAGGGTTCTTCGACATTTTGTCCTAATATTTTTGATATTCGACATCACACGTCATCTGAAAAAGGTTAATATTTTCAGCCCATAAATCACCAAAGTACAGTACAAAAAAAATTGTTTCATTCAATTTCAATTTCATAAAAATTAAAAATAATCACGACATAGAAAAAAATGTGGAAATTAAAGCGGGGAGAAAATGCAAACATACACAGATACAGGGAGAATAGAGAAGCATAGAAAAAGCACCGGAAAAATCTAATCTAGGACATCTTTGGAAAAGGAAAAAGAAGGAGTCAAATCTAGGAGAAAAAGAAGAAAATCATATATCAACCCGGATAATTGTAAACATATAAAACGAATATTCATATATAGATACGATTGTGGGAAAATGAGCATAACTCGGCTCAAAATGCTCCATTCGGGCTCATAATTTGCACAACTGTGCTCAAAGGTGTAGGCAATGTGCTTCAGAATTCACATCACGATATCTTGAAAAATAAAAAATCTGGAATTTTTTTTCTGAAAAAAAAAATTTTTTTTTTTGAAGAAACTATAACTTTCAGTAAAATAGCTCCAGATTCTTTATTTTTCCAGATATCATTCTACAAATTCTGGAGCACATTTTTGAATCCTTTGAGCACAATCCTGCAAAATATGGAGCCAAATGGACCATTTTGAGCAAAGTTATGACCCTTTAACCACCACCATATCAACAAAAAAAATGTTGTTTTTTTTTGGCAATATAGATAGTAGTGATCGTCATAACTCGGCTCGAAATGCTCCATTTGGGCTCATATTATGCGAAATTGTGCTCAAAGGTATCAGCAATGTGCTCCAGAATTTATAGGACGATATCTTGAAAAATCTGGAATTTTTTTTCTGAAAATTTTTTTTTTTTGAAAAACCATAACTTTCAGAAAAATAGCTCCAGATTCTTTAATTTTTCAGATATTAACCTAAAAATTCTAGAGCACATTCTTGATACCTTTGAGCACATTTGACCAAAATATGGAGCCAAATGGAGCATTTTGAGCCGAGTTATGACGCTTTAACCACTACTATATCAACAAAAAAAATGTTTTTTTTGGCAAGAAGTGTGCAGTTCAGTTCATAAAGCTGTGATCATCAGTTGTTGGCTCATTATTATTATTATCATTAGTCTCCTATAAATCTTCACCTTCTTCGACCTCTTCGACGGTTCGCGCCGTTTCGGGCTCTTCGGGTATTCGCGATTGATACCATTCGCGATTCTCCTCGAGTTGGTCGAGAATGTTTTGCGCGTCGGGATAGACCAAATCGGCCCATGTCTCGTATAGTGGATGAACTATGTAGTCGATGAAGCCGACCTGCAAATAATTGAGAATTTTATGTGAAAATTAGTCTTTTCCGCTCAATTGGATAATTTGATAAGAAACAATTTCTAAAAGTTTTGGGAAGGTCAAAAATCAACAGGAAATGAGAAGAATTGTGATTTTGAAAGGACACGTTTACTGATTGAGGAATCAGGCTTCAGAATCTAGGCTTCAGGATCTAGGCTTCAGGATCTAGGATTCAGGACCTAGGCTTCAGGATCTAGGCTTCAGGACCTAGGCTTCAGGATCTAGGCTTCAGGATCTAGGCTTCAGGATCTAGGCTTCAGGATCTAGGCTTCAGGATCTAGGCTTCAGGATCTAGGCTTCAGGATCTAGGCTTCAGGATCTAGGCTTTAGGATCTAGGCTTCAGGATCTAGGCTTCAGGATCTATGCTTCAGGATCTAGGCTTCAGAATCTAGGCTTCAGGATCTAGGCTTCAGGATCTAGGCTTCAGGATCTAGGATTCAGGATCTAGGATTCAGGATCTGGGCTTCAGGATCTAGGCTTCAGGATCTAGGCTTCAGGATCTAGGCTTTAGGATCTAGGCTTCAGGATCTAGGCTTCAGGATCTAGGCTTCAGGATCTAGGCTTCAGGATCTAGGCTTCAGGATCTAGGCTTCAGGATCTAGGCTTTAGGATCTAGGCTTCAGGATCTAGGCTTCAGGATCTAGGCTTCAGGATTCAGAATCCCATAATTCAAAACCCTATAGTTCCTAGTTCCTAATTCCTTGTTCCTAATAAGGATTCAGTCTTCAGGATCCCAGATTCCCCATGCATACCTGTGACTTCTCAATGGTAACATTGCCTCGATCACACATCGGTGATATCTCCAATCCCTGCTCCTTCTCTTTATCTCCCTGCCTCCAATACTCTTCCATTATTCGCTGATTCCATTGTTGATATAGATCAATTGGTTTCGTCGGATTTGACAAATCAGCCAAATGAATCATTGATTGAAGTACCTGAAAAGAATACACATGTTTAGGATTCAGAAGCACATAATTCAGAATCCGGGTTCAGAATTCTGTGTTCAAGATTCAGAACACCAGAATTAATGGTCCTAGAATTCAGTATTCGGGATTCAGAATCCAGGATCTAGCATCCAGGATTCACTATTCAGGATTCAGTATCTCAGAACTCAGAAAACCCTTTGAATAGTTACAATTTTGGCCATGTTCCTTTAAAAATGGAGTACGGTAGTTTCAACATTCTTATGAATTTCTTACCTAAAAATTTTGAAACAAGAAGTTTGTGAGGTCAAAAAACGAGGTTTCATAATCTGAATCTTATAATTCAAATTCTCGAATCTAGACATCAGAATCCAGCTTCTGAATTCTAGACATCAGAATCCAGGGTTCATATATTGAACCTCAAAATTCAGATTCTCAAGTCTAGACGTCAAAATCGAGATTCTGAATCCTAGACATCAGAATCCAGGGTTCATATATTGAACCTCAAAATTCAGATTCTCGAATATAAACATCAGAATCCAGATTCTGAATCCTAGACATCAGAATCCAGGGTTCATGTATTGAACCTCAAAATTCAGATTCTGTATTCTAGACATCAGAATCCAGGGTTCCTATTTTGAACCTCAAAATTCAGATTCTCGAATCTAGACACCGGAACCCAGAATCTGAGATCGAGAAACCAGAATCAAGGATCTGAATCCTGAGCATCAGAATCCAGCTTCTGAATTCTTGACATCAGAATCTGAAGACTTGATTCTTTGACGTAAAAATTCCAGATTCTGAATTCTAGATATCAGAGTCCAGATTCTAAATGCAATACTTCCCAATTCAGTTTCAGAATCCTAGGCATCAGTGTCTAGGATTCAGACTTCAGAACCAAGATTCACGACTCAGGATCAAAAGGATTCAGAATTCCAGATTTGTAGGTAACCTAGGATCACCTCTACATACCTGTATTTTATCATTATACTTGTCCAAAACGATCACATTATTTCCCGCCACTTTTTTCGCCTCCACCATTGTTTTCAGATCGGCTAATAGTGACATATGTTTGCTCATATCGGTCGCCAGCACCATGTCGATCACAATTTTTCGGAATTGTATCCGATGTTTTCGCGACATGTTGACGAGGAAGTCACAGTTTGAGTCTTGAAGGAGTTTGAAAGCGACGGCGAGATGGTGTTGTTCGAGTACACTCTCGTCATTGTACATTATTGCTAGTTCATTATCTGGAAAATGGTGGGATTCAGAAGGTCTAGGGGAGATTCAGAAGGTCTAGGGGAGATTCAGAAGGTCTAGAGAGGATTCAGAAGATATTGAAGGGATTCAGAGGGTTTAGACGGGATTCAGAAGGTCTAAAGGGGATTCATAAGGTCTAGAGGGGATTCAGAAGGTCTAGAGGGGATTCAGAAGGTCTGTTCGAGAATCAGAAGGAATTCAGAAGGTCTAGAGGGGATTCAGAAGGTCTAGAGGGGATTCTGAAGATTTAGAGGAGATTCAGAAGGTCTGGAGGGGATTCAGAAGGTCTGGAGGGGATTCTGAAGGTCTAGGGGGGATTCAGAAGGTATAGAGGGGATTCAGAAGGTCTAGAGGGGATTCTGAAGATTTAGAGGAGATTCAGAAGGTCTGGAGGGGATTCTGAAGGTCTAGAGGGGTTTCAGAAGGGATTCAGAAGGTTTAGATGAGATTCAGAAGGTCTAGAGGGGGTTCAGAAGGTCTAGAGGGGATTCAGAAGGTCCAGAGATGATTCAGAAGGGATTCAGAAAGTCTAGATGAGATTCAGAAGGTCTAGAGGGGGTTCAGAAGGTCTAGATGGGATTCAGAAGGTCTAGAGGGAATTCAGAAAGTCTAGAAGGGGATTCTGAAGGTCTATAGAGGATTCAGAAGGTCTAGAGGGGATTCAAGAGATCTAAACGGAAATCAGAGGGGCTTCAGAAGGTCTGTACGGGATTCAAAAGGGATTCAGAAGGTTTAGACAAGATTAAGAAAGTCTAGAGGGGGTTCAGAAGGTCTAGAGGGGATTCTGAAGGTTCAGGCGGAATTCAGAAGGTCTAGAGGGGATTCAGAACGTTCAGAATCAACGTGGATTTTTGGCTCAAAGTATCCCCCGGAAAAAAAACTCACTAGAATTGATAAGATACTGATTGGTGAATCCGGGATGATCGACATCGTGAATGGCGCCGGCGAAAATCGCCGCCAACACCTCCAAATCGGTGAATACTTCGGCTAACACAGGCGAGGTGAGCAAAACGTGCATCGATTGAGCCACATCGGCCGCATGTATAAAATTGTGATAATGATTGTTTCGATAATGATGTTCGAGATTGAGCAAATAGGTGACCAGTGTTGAGGAAGGAATTTCAAAGGCCTAGAAAATTGCAACACTTTGAGAGAGAAACAAAGAGAGATCTCTCTCTGCTCAAGAGAGAGAAAATCAAAGAAAACGAGATCGAGCGGGATCGAACCCACGACCCTCTCCTCTTTGTGTGATTAATAGACAGAGCGCACACCGCCTGCGCCAAACATGACGATGTGTGCGGCAGCCTATCTCTCCTAGATAAGCGCGATGAAAAAACAAAATTCAGCTCACCTTGATAAGACCTCGTTTACGGAGCAATGTATATGTGATGACGGTAAGTGAATGATTTTTGGATAGTTCATCGATTTTGAACACGTCGGGACCCCAATCGTCTATCTGAAAAGAGAAGAGAATTTCTATTTTTTGTTTTTCAAAAATCTCACGTGCCCTCAATAATGGGGAAGTGATCAATCATTGGGTCGATTTTTGATAAGAATTCGCAAAAAAAAAAAACATAAAACTGACAAAGTGTTTTTTTATTGCTTGAAAATGGAAATGATGAGAGCGATCAAAGAGCTACGATTTAAAGGGACATGGTTAGATTTTTGAATTTTCGATTTTGCCGCCAATATTTAAAAATTCGAATATTTCAAATTTTCAAATTTTACCGCCATTATTTCAAAGTACTATTTTTGGCGCCCAAATTTAGAACTTCAATTAAAAAATTTTTATTTTTTATTTTTTAAATTTCAATTTTCCCGCCATATATTTCAAAATTCTATTTTTAGGCGCCAATATCTAGAAATTCAAAATCAAAAAATATATATTTATTATTTTTGAAATAAAAATTTTAGTGCCAATATTTAGAAATTCAAAAATTTTTTAAATTTAAATTTTACCGCCATTTTTTTCAAAATTCTATTTTTTGGTGCCAATTTTTAAAAATTCAAATTTTTTTTTAAACATTTTATATTTTTGAAATTTTCATTTTGCCACCATTTATTTCAAAATTCTATTTTTTTGGCGCCAATATTTTGAAATTCAAATTTTGCAGCAAAAATTTCGAAATTCAACATTTTTCTCGAATTAAAAAATCCAGTAACTCACAAGACCTGCACATCAAACTCAAACATTTCTATTTTGATGTGCAGGTCTTCCAAGGTACTGTATGGATTATCAATAGAGCACATATTGATTAGAACATTTGAAATCATCTTTTCAGATCTCGAAAAAATCAATAAATAGCTCAAAAATCAAAAAGGAATGTTCCTTTAACACCAAAAACTCATATTTTCGAGCAAAATCAACTCAAAACCATGTTTCAAGTCCCAGAAAATCAATAAAAAAACTCACTCTCTGCATATAAACCGCAATCTCCTTTGCACAATTCACCCCATATTCGGGTAGATGTCCTTCATGTGACGGTGCCCTCAATTTCCTCACTCCGGAGATTCGATTCATCGCCGCCGTCTGCGCTTTTTTCAATAATGATAGCGTCATTTGCGGTGACGATGTGGATGGTCCCTAGAAAAAAACATCGATTTTTTTTTTGATTTTTTTGAAATTTTTTTGATTTTTTTGAAATTCTGGAAAATATCAAACCTGATCCTCCTCATAGACAATACTATTATTATTGTTATCCTCCTCATTCTCCTTGTTTTCAAATAAATTCATAATTTCCACAAAAAATAGTGCCAAAAATATATAGAAAAAAGTGTTGTTTCTCTTTTGGTTTTGCCAAAAATGATATGATGAAGATGAAAAAAAAAGATGGGTGGGATTAGAAAAAGAAGAGAGAATGATGTGTAACAATTATCAAAAATTTGTTGTTTTTTTATTATTTTTTTTTTTTGATGGCTATTATAGAGAGAGAGAGAACAAAAACAACAACAATAATGTTGTATGTTTTTTTTTTGGGTTTGGTCTAGGTTGAAGGTAGACTTTGTTGAGGGGGCCAATCCTAAGCCTTAAGCCTAAAGCCTTATGTCTAAAACCCTTAAGTTTTAAGACTTAAGTCCAAAGCTTAAAGCCTTAAGCCTAAAGCCTGAAGCATAAGCCTAAAGCCCAAAGGCTAAAGCCTAAAGTCTGAAGCCCTAAGCCTAAAGCTTAAAGCCTGAAGCATAGGCCTAATAAGCCCTAAGCCCTAAGCCCTAAGCCCTAAGCCCTAAGCCCTAAGCCCTAAGCCCTAAGCCCTAAGCCCTAAGCCCAAAGCATAAAAACTGAACGTCTAAAGTCTAAAGCCTCAAATCTAAAACCTCAAGTCTAAAGCTTTTAGCCTCAAGTCTAAAGCGTTTAGCCTCAAGTCCAAAACCTAAAGCCTCAAGCCTCAAGCCTCAAGCCTCAAGCCTCAAGCCTCAAACCTCAAGCCTCAAACCCCCCACACATTTTTCAGAACCTGGTTCCCTTTACCTATGTATATTTTTTTGTCCTAAGAATTTCAGACAGATTTTTTGTCAACTTTAACATCCGGAAGATATCACGTGTGGTTTTTTGGATTTCAAAAATCATCCACAAGGTTTGTTTTTGAAATCATGCTTTTTTTCTTGAATTTGAAAAAAAAATTGGGAGAACACGTGGTTTTTTGAGACTTTTGGAAAAACCATGTGGATTCTGAATCCAGAAAATTCTGAAGGCTGAAGACGTGGATTTTAGAGTTAAGATCTCAGGTGGTTTCTGGAGACTATGACTTCGAATGGATTCTGAATCCACGTGGTTTCTACAGTCTATAAATTCTAATGGATTCTGAATTCGGAAAATTCTGAAGTCATGAACCCAGATAGATTCTGGAGCACATATTCCACGTGGATTCTGAAATCAGACACTTCTGAAGGCTTTTGAATCCATGTGGATTCTGGAACCTATGATTTCTAAAGGGTTCCGAATCCACGTGGATTCTA
Organism: Caenorhabditis sp. 38 MB-2015; assembly: GCA_900536415.3. Classification (NCBI taxonomy): domain Eukaryota; kingdom Metazoa; phylum Nematoda; class Chromadorea; order Rhabditida; family Rhabditidae; genus Caenorhabditis; species Caenorhabditis quiockensis. Next base: position 16,092 of record LR548786.1, read on the forward strand.
GAGCCTATGACTTCAATTGAATTCTAAAATCAGACACTTCTGAAGGCTTGTGAATCCACGTGGATTTGGACGCTCCAGAATTTTCTGAAACCAGAAGTTCTGACTTTAGGGAATCCGCGTGGTTTCTGAAAACGGAAAAAATCTGAAGTCATGAACCCACGTGGCTTATGGAGCATATATTCCACGTGGATTTTGAAATCGAAAAATTCTGGAGTCAGTGAGCTCACGTGGATTCTGTAGCTCATGACTTTTGATGTACTCTGAATCCACGCGGATTCAATCTAGATGGCTTCAGAATCCAGAAAGTCATGTGTCTTTTTCGAACTGAAGATTTCATTCTGAATCCTAGACTATTCTAAAGCTTGTGAATCCACGTAGATTCTGGAGCCTATGCCTCCTGATGGATTCTGAATCCAGTGGATTCTCAAGATCTAAGCTCCACATGGCTCCTGGACTCAGAAACCCCCCGTCCCCACCAAAAAGCCACCCACCTCAGCCGGCACCTCAATCTCAATCGATGGTTCATCCTCCTCCTTATCCATATACGTTGTGATCAAGAATTTCGACACCTGTGTTCCCGATTTCGACGACTCGGCAAAATGCGACAATTCCTTGTTGAGCATTTTGCGAAACTGCAAGAATCATTATCATCAAAATGAAGAGTACGCTTCTTTTTCTCTGTGTGTGTGTGTGTGTGTGTGTGTGTGTATAGGGTTGAAATCGATGACAATCCTAATTCAATTTGTCACCGGAAGTGAAACCTGTTTCGATTTTGTAAGAAACACACACATACACAAACACATACAACGAGACATATACATAGAGACGAGAAAGGGTTCAGTTCCCCATGGGTTAGTAGTAGGTTACTGTGTCCAAAACTGTGTACTCTAAAAAATGGTATAAAATGTATCTACCTACATAAGAGAACTGTCTATCTCTTCCTATCTCTTGTCTTCTGACATCAAATCAGTCATGTCTTTTATTCTCTTTTCTTTAATGACACCGGAAGTTGTTTGCAAAGAAAAGAAAAAAACTTCTTTCGACACAGGCGGGATTCGAACCCACGCTAGGTGTGTGCGCCGCGACCTCTATCGCTAACACCTGCGCCATGTGCGTCTTGTTCGTTGCAGCGTGAATTAGCTAATTTAAATATGCACGCTGCTTCACTCATTTTTAACAAATGATGACACTTTTCCACCGGAAGTTGATAATGGGGGCGCGCGCAGAAGAAAAGAGACCGCTTTGCAAAACCCCCCTCTTCCCCCCCAAAAAGAAGCTATCTTATCATCATTTTTCGTCTATAATTTGATGATGAATTACTTTCAACCTGGCCCGATTCCAATTTTTTTCTTCATTTGTAAGACTGTGTGTTTTTTTGTTCATAAGACTAAGAATTGGAAGGGGGGGGGGGGNGGGGGGGGGGGGAGGAAGGGGGTGGACACTTTTAAAAGTTATATCATCAACATGCCTGACTGCCTTTTTGATAATATTATTTATTATGTTTTGATCTAAATGTGAGGGGGGGGGGCCTATTTGTGATTCTTTAAAAATGGACTTTGTCTCACAAAAGTAAGATGTGCAGGTTGTCTAGGGTACTGTAGGCACCTACAAAACCTGCATATCTAACTTTTTTGATCTCAATTATTAAAAAATGAGTAAGATGTGCAGGTTGTTCGAATTTTTCATACCACAACCACAGTACCCCTTGAAACCTGAACATCTAACTTTTGATCTACAGAATAAGAAAAATGAGTAAGAGGCGCAGGTTGTCTAGGGTACTGTAGCACTTACAAAACCTGCACATCTAACTTTTGATCTACAGAATAACAAAAATGAGTAAGATGCGCAGGTTGTTGACAATTTTCATACCACAACCACAGTACCCCTGCACATCTAACTTTTGATCTATTTTTTAAGATGAAAATCAGTAAGATGTGCAGGTGGTTCGGTCTTACTGTAGCCTACCTACATTATGAGGAAAAAATGAATAAGATGTGCAGGTTGTCTGAGGTACTGTAGTATGACTAAGGAGTCTTACTTCTGGTCAAAAAACCACCAAAAAAAGACGTCAAAAAACCAAGATTCACAAAATTGCGGTCCGAAACAGTTCATGTGACTTTTTTTCTGGCGCCAGGTCTACATAGACATTGAGGCGTTGAACATGTTAGTTCCTCACGGGGTCCTAACTTCCCTTATGTATGTTTTTTTTGCCCACTTGATGAAAAAATGCACACACACACACACACACAAATACAAATAGAATTACACACAGAAGACAAAATCAAATTGTGTTCCGTGCCAACTGAGCTCTTTCTCGAGCTCGAGCTCTCTCGAGCTCTAAACTAACCTTCGAGCTCGCCATCTCGGAAACGGATCGATGCGTTTGAATTGTTTCTAGTTGATCGAGACACCAGTCGAGTTCTTCTGCAAAAACAAAAAAAATCTCTTTAAAAAACCGAATCATGTGTGGTGTGTGGGAGACACCTATTTTCCATATATTGATTCATGCAATTTCTCCTTTCTTCTCACAAAAATCATGTGATAAAGTACAGTACCTCCACCTTGCCAGTTTCAGATATTTTTCTCCTTTTTTCCGTTTGGTTTCTATTAGAAACCAAAGTGAAAAACAAGAATATATATATATATATTTACATATGTTTTTCGAACAAAAAGAAAAATGAGAGAAGCTTGCGTGTGTTTTTTAGTCGAAAGGGGAGAAATATGCATATTTTCCACATTTTTTGCTCGAAGAAAAAAAAGTTTGAGAGAAAAAAAGTTTCGACATGGGTGGGTTTCGAACCTTCGATAGGCGCGCCGCGGTGACACACGCTATCCGCTGAGCCATGACTGCGTTGTTCGCAGCAGACAGAAAAAAAAGGATTTTTGCAGTGTTACTATATAGAAGGGTTACTGTATTATTGTAACCTAGGCTATTCACTATCATCAATGCGCTCGGGGAAAAATCGGCAAGCTTGCGACAGTTTGTCGCAAACTTGCGACATTCGGCTGTCGCAAGGCTTGCGGTGTTCTTGCGCCAATAGTCGCAAGCTTTGCGACATCTAGCAGCAAAACTACTGCACGGCTTGCGACACCCTTGCGCCAAAAAAAAATGTGTCGCAAGCTTGCGACAAGGAAAAAGCCTTGCGACACTCTTGCCGTTTTTTCCCCGAGCGGCGTCCAAACAGCAAAAAAAAATTGAAAAACCTGTCCTAACAATCAAAAAAAAAAAAAAGTACCGTATAAATTTCAAGGAGCATGCTGATTTTTTGCAAAAAAATTTACTTGTAGCACACCATGCACATCTAACTGCCGTATTTTGTTTCAAAAACAAGAGAAACCGATGAGTTAGATGTGCATGGTGAGTAAATTTTTTTGCAGAAAATCAGCTCCTTTAAATTTATACGGTACTTTTTTTTGAGTGTTTGGACAGGTTTTTTTCAAATTTTTTGAAAGTGTTACGCTGGTTCTCAGGTTTTGTATTTAGGTTAGAAGAAAAATGCTTTCTTATCTCTAGAATTTGCCTCATGTTCAAGTATCCCCAGGTGGCAGAGTGGTTAACGCGTTCGCCTCACATGCAGCAGGTCGACCTCGATCGTGGGTTCGATCCACGCCATCTTCCAAATTCTTTTTCTTTCCTGTTTCTCTCAAAAAACTCACCCAACGTCTCATGCGCACATTGTACAACATTATCCGGCAACGGTGTGCTATGCAACGGTGGCCGCTTCGTACTCCGATTCGCATGACGACTATCGTCACTATTCTGCAAAAAAAAAACAACAAAAACATTTCTTCTCTTTGCTTTTCCCTTTAATCTCCTGGGGGCCCCCTTTGTTATGTTACAAATTGTTTTCCTTTCGAAAAAGCGAGAAAAATAAGTTTTTTTTCTATCTTTTTGTGTTGAGCGCGACAAGACCCGGCCGGAAACATTGAGAGCTCATTGAATTGGAAAACACCTATGTAGATCTGTTGAGATGGAGCCCCCCCTCTAATTATTTTTCTTTTTCTCGCATTTGTTTACAGCCTTCTCACACAGATGTAGTAGTCATAATGATGATGATGCAAATGAATGGAGACATGAGAGAAAAAGCTAAAAATTCTGTGTATTTTTTTTCAGCTGTTGCTCCAGCTCACAAACATGGGAACAACAAAACATCTCATATTTCATACATCTAGACAATGAAGAATAGTAGATCAAGATTGAATAATTACATAGTCTACTCGAAGTAGTATTTTTCATGTCAGGGGGCTCTTCTTCAATTCAAATGGGCCGAAGAAAAAAAAAAGGGGAAAGTTGTTTTTATTGGAAAGGAGAAGAGGAAATATGAGATGAATTCCAATTGAGACGCCTAATTTTATTTATTTTTCTTTTTTTTGTGGGAAACCAAAAAAATGTATCGATTTTTGTAGGTTAAGAAACCTACAGGAACCCGGAAACAATATAATACATCAAAAGGGCACCTGGACTGTCAAAGAACGTAGCCCACAATCAAAAATCTTCAATTTTCAAAAAAAAAAAAAAAATTCGACCACAATGGGAATTGAACTCGGGCCGCTCACTCGCACACAAGGCAGACCTCTACACCATTAGACTAACCACACACATGTTGCAGCTACACGTGAATGGCCTACATATTTTTGTGTGTGGGTGGATGAGAAATACTCACCTGTATATTAGATATCGAAATCAGATTGGATCGAACGTTGCGTAAACTGGCCAAAAGTTGCGCGAATGGTGTCACTATCAAATCGTCGCCGTGTCTGAAAATAGCAAAATGTTAAAACTCGTCAAAAATTCATTTTGGGACCTAATATTGAACCCAGATTCTCCAAATTTTCTCCGAATACTACTTCGATTATTATTATTATTATTTAGGGGAATCGACATAGTAAAATAGTGGGAAAAAAATGGCCGAAATATTCTCTCTTTTTTTTGCTGGTGAAGATGAGTTTTGAGGGAGTGAAAAGAAGGAGAAGAAGAAGTGAGGCGAGGCGGGGGAATGACGAGGCTCCGCCCACTTTTTGTTGTTTTTTCTTTTCCGTTTTTGTCGCGCTCGCGCAACAACAAAATTGAGCTTGAAGGATTTCTCCTTTTTTTTCGAGTTACATTTTTATTTCTTCTTTTTTTTTCAGCGAAAAAAAACTGGAAATCTTTCCGAATCATCAATTTTTATGGGTAATAATAAAAGTGGAAATATTTCCGGAACAATTTCCGGCGAATTTTTTGAATGAGTTCATGAGGTTGACAGGAAATGGATTGCATGCACTTTTTTTGTGATTTTTTGGCTTGTTGGAGTGCAGAAAGTTTGATGTGGGTTTGGGATAAAAGACTTTAAAGGAACATGTACGTATCTAGCATTTAAAGGAACATGTACCGAGCCATTAAAGGAACATGTATGCAGCCTTTAAACGAACAGTTATCTATTTCTGAAAGGAACATGTACGTATCTAGTTTTTAAAGGTACATGTATCTAGTTCTTAAAGGAACATATATGCAGTCTTTAAAGGAACATTTATATAGTTTTCAAAGAAACGTGTATCAAGTCTTTAAAGGAACATGTACGTATCTAGATTTTAAAGGTACATGCATACAGAAGTTGAAGGAACATCCATCTATTCAATAAATGAACATAAACGTAGGCTTTAAAGGAAGATGTATCTATGTAGACTTTGAAGGAACATCTATATATGTAGACTTTAAAGGTACATGTATCTAGAAATTAAAGGAACATTTATCTAGTTTTCAAAGGAACATGTACGTATCTAGTTTTTAAAGGAGCATGTATGCAGCTTTTAAAGGAACATGCAGGTGTGTAGGTTTAAAGGAACATGTATCTTTTTTTAAAGGGACAGGTATCTAGTCTTTAAAGAAACATGGAATGATCTTTTAAAGAAAAGGTCAAATTGGATTCTCCAAAATTTCAAAAATTCAATTTTTTCAGAAAATTTCTAGAAACATATACATATACATATTTTAAAGAAACATATATCTAGTCTTTAAAGGAACAAGTTTAAAGGTTTTCAAAGGAACATGCATGTATTTTTGATGGAACAGGTCTCCAGCCATTGAAGGAACATGTACCTAGTTTTTGAAGGAACATAGATCTAACTTTTAAAGGTACATGTATGCAGTTTTTAAAGGAACATTCATCTAGTCTTTAAAGGAACATATATCTAGTTTTTAAAGGAACAGGTTCAGAGGTTTTAAAGGAACAGGAACCTTTAAAGGAACAGGTATCTAGTCTCTAAAGGAACATGTATAATAACCTCACCAACCTTCTCGAAGACTTTCGGACCGTCGAAGTGACAAAAAAATCCGTAGTAGTTGGAATAATTTTGAGCTACTAAATGATGTACAAAAAAAATGAACTAGCGAATATTCGACAAGTATATGCGACTAGTAGTGAAACGTCTATTTACATTTCGAAGGCGACGAAGGCGACGACGACGAAGGCGAAGACGAAGGCGAGGACGACCTCATTCACACAAAACCACACACAGAGAAGGAGGAGCACATAAAGTTACGTGAAATCGTCGTCGTTGCCGGCTGTATACACACATATTTGTGTGTGTGACGTCACGTATCGCGCGTATCAGACACAGCAAATAATAATCGAAGAAGAAGAAGGAGGTCAATTCAATTCAATTCAAGTTGTGTTTGCTTTTTCGATTCGATTCATACATGTATATATAATATATACTCATACCAGTTCGAATGGTAGTGTTGGTAAATACACGATTTTTCGCGCGCGCAATTTACAAAATTGTTCATTTTTTGATCTACATACGTGAAAAGAGGGTTAGATAGTTAGAGAAGGGAAGAGACGCAGAGGTGGGCGGAGTTAGTTTGTTTGGTACTGTGGTTAAAGGTACATGAGAAGTTTTCAACTGCATTTAAAGGCACATACGAGGTGTCTTACTGTTTTTAAAGGTACATGATTGCATTCTTACCGCATTTAGAAGTACATTAGAGATATCTTACTGTGTTTAAAGGTACATTATTCATTTCTTACTGTATTTAAAGGTACATGAGTGGGTTTTTATTTTATTTAAAGGCACATGACTGGTTTCTCACTGTGTTTAAAGGTACATAAGATATGTCTTACTGTATTTAAAGGTACATGACTGAATTTTTACGGTTTTCAAAGGTACAGGATTGGTTTCTTACTATGTTTGAAGGCACATAAGACATATCTTACTGTGTTTAAAGGTACATGAGAAGTTTTCAACTGCATTTAAAGGCACATACGAGGTGTCTTACTGTTTTTAAATGTACAGGATTGCATTCTTACCGCATTTAGAAGTACATTAGAGATATCTTACTGTGTTTAAAGGTACATTATTCATTTCTTACTGTATTTAAAGGTACATAGCTCAATTCGTACTGTATTTAAAGGTACATAACTCATTTCTTACTGTGCTTAAAGGTACATGAGTGGGTTTTTACTTTATTTAAAGGCACATTACTGGTTTCTCACTGTGTTTAAAGGTACATAAGATATGTCTTACTGTATTTAAAGGTACATGACTGAATTCTTACGGTTTTCAAAGGTACAGGATTGGTTTCTTACTATGTTTGAAGGCACATAAGACATATCTTACTGTGTTTAAAGGTACATAAGAGGTCTCTTACTGTATTCAAAGGTACATAAGTGAATTCTTACTGTGTTTAAAGGTACATGACTCAATTTTCACTGTATTTATTCAAAGGTACATAAGAGGCGTCTTACTGTATTTAAAGGTACATCTTGAGTGTTCAATGAGTATCAGGTAATTCATTTTTGAAAAATACAGTAAGCCCACGAGGTACTGTATCCAAAAATACATTAAAAATACATAAATCTTCCCAGAAAAAAACCGTAATAATTCTACAGTACCCCAGAAAACCTGCACATCTAACTCATTATCGATTGATTGGGAGAAAAATCAAAAATCAAAACATGAAAGACATCTCGACCATCGTCATCGCAAGCGAACATGTAAAGGTAGTAAAGTGGATAACGCGCTCGTCTTGCATTTTGTCGACCCGGGTTCGAATCCCACGAGGGTCAAGATTTTTTTTCTTTTTTTTTTTTTTGATGAGAAATAGAAAGAAAGGGAGATAGGACTTATTACGGTAAGCTCTAGTGCAATTTTTATTATTCTCAAAAACAAGAAGGACAAAGTGATATCAGAGCGAAATTGGCCGCATAAACTCACTGTTTTCCAGATTTTGCTCGAAAAAAGAGGCTCTTAAACGAGCCAAAACACGATGGTGTATCACTCAAATGTCGTTGTTGATGATGGTGTGTTGGGGGGATAATAACTTCGTCATCATCATTAACATTAGTCATTAAAGGCACTGGACAGACTAGTTATAATGATGAATAATAATAATAGTGTAAAAAAGGCGAAAAAGGAACACGCAGACAGGAGCAAAAAAAGTAGAAGAAAAAGAAGAAAACAAAAAAGCTGAGCTGCTTCTCTCTAATCAATGTGTTTTTCGAGAGTGTGTAGAGAAGGATTTTTCGGAGAGCGAGAGCCCTCTTCTTCCAAAAAAACAGATGATAATATTATTAGAAAAAGGAGAATCAGATGGATAATCAGTCAGAAAGAGGATTTGGATATTCTTCTCTTCCTTATTGATTTTTGGATTTCTGCATTTTTTTGGGATTTTTTTGGGGAGAGAAGAGGTGAGTTTTTGAGGTCAAAAATTAATACGTGGATTTTTTGCCATAAAAAATCAAAAACTGCTCGAATTTTTGTTAGAAAAATACAAAAAAAGTCAAAAAATGATTGGAAATAACAGAAAATGTAAAAAAAATTAACTTTTTTGTCATAAAATGTCAGACAAAAAATGTGAAAAATTACATTTCTTGTCTGAATTTTTCAAATTTTCGGAGTTTTATCACAAGATTTGAAAAATTGTCAGAAAATGTCGAAAAACCCTCGGATTTTTTGTTATCAAGTTTCAAAAAATACTTGGAAATCTAAAAAAAATGTAAAGAAATGTATTTTTTGTCATAAAATGTCAGATAATTATTTTTTTTTTTGTCAAAAAATTGTTAAGAATGTTTTATCTTACAAAATGTCGAAAAATGTTCGGAGCTATGTCAAAAAATGTGAAAATTGTCGTAAAATGTAAAGAAATGTAATTTTTGTCATAAAATGTCGAAAAATGTTTGGAGCTATGTCGAAAAATGTCATAAAATGTAAAGAAATGTAATCTTTGCCGTAAAATGTCAGAGAATTTTTTTTGTCAAAAAAATTTTGGATTCTTTGTTATAAAGTTCCAAAGAATATTTGAATTGTCTAAAAATTCCAAAAAAAATGTCAAAAAATGTAAGAGAATGCATAGAAATGTCAGAAAATATCAAAAAATGCTTTAAATTTTTTCACAAATCTTCAAAAAGTTCAAAAATATTTGTCGAAAACAGTTCTAAAATGTCAAAAAATTACCGGAAATGTCTAAAAAAATATTTTTGTCAAAAAATCGTCTGAAAATGGTTGAAAATGTCAAAAAATGTAAAGAAATGTAATTTTTGTCATAAAATGTCAGAGAATGCATAGAAATGTCAGAAAATTTCAAAAAATGCTCTAAATTTTGTCACAAAATGTAAAAAGAAGTGTCGAAAATCGTCAAAAAATGCCCTAAAATGTCTTTGAAAAAATATTTTTGTTGAAAAAATCGTCAGAAATTTTCCAAAATAAAATATTTCAATCTCAAAAATTTTCTCAAGACAAAATAAATCAACTATACATTTTTTCGTTTTCTCAAAAATTTGAAAAATGGAAATTTTTTTTGGCTGTCAAAAGAATTTTATGCTTTCATGTCAAACAATTCCACATGGTTTTGAACAACAAAAAAACTAACCTGAAAAAGTTAAAGTACAGTATACTTTCAAAAAAAGAACAAGAGAGAGAGAGAGACGCAGAGATTCCTAATATGTACCTCATGAAACCAATAAAACGAAGACGACGAAAAAAAAAAACTACATAGATTATTCGCAGTATCATGTGACCAACATGTGAACAAAAAACTTTCTTTGCACAAAAGGACGGAAAAAAACTAATATATTTTGTATAGGTACAATAGGAACCCCCAAACTCACCCATCATCATCGTCATCAGCATCAGAAGAAGAAGACATTCAGTTCTACTTTTAATGATAATGATTTAGCTTTTTGCGCTTGCGCAGCAATCTTTTGCAAGTAGCAAGAAAAAAAAATGAAAAACGCATGATAACGAAAAGGAGAAGCGACTAGATGATAATAATGACCGGAAGTCGGTCAATGGCAGAAAAAATGATTGAAGATATCAATCATTTTTTTTTTGATACTGGAGTTTAGCTATCTTAGGAGGGGACAAAGGTCGAAGGTGAGTTTTTAAAGGGGCAAGGTCATTATTATCAATGGAGCAGGGTTGCCTTGGTTTAAAGGGACAGGAGGGTACGGTCCTTATCAACAGAGCGATAATGACTTCGTAATGACTTTCAATGGTATTTTTAAAGGGACAAGGTTATCATTATAGGTACTGTGGTTATCAATGGAGCAGGGTTGCCTTGGTTTAAAGGGACAGGAGGGTACTGTCTTTATCAACAGAGCGATAATGACTTTGTAATGACTTTCAATGGTATTTTTAAAGGGACAAGGTCATCATTATAGGTACTGTGGTTATCAATGGAGCAGGGTTGCCTTGGTTTAAAGGGACAGGAGGGTACGGTCCTTATCAACAGAGCGATAATGACTTCGTAATGACTTTCAATGGTATTTTTAAAGGGACAAGGTTATCATTATAGGTACTGTGGTTATCAATGGAGCNAAAAAAAAAAAAAAAAAATTTTTTCTTTTTTTTCGCACCAAAAACCCCCTTAGGTCCATTGAAAATCTCTATATCCACCATAAAGTAAAAAAAAACGAAAAAGTAAAAGAACTAACCCATGCTCATTGGAGGCGATCGACGACGCCCTGCTAACCGGTCTCAAACTCGACGCATTCGCCAAAATCGCCGAATCTCGCAAATCATCCGAGCCACGATACAAAAACGATTCCCTCCGCGCATGTTGTTGTACACCCTGCGTCGAACTACTGATTGATGGTGTCAAATGCGATCCACCATCGGATGTCGTTGTCGCTCCGCCACTAAACGTCGACATCATCACCATTGGGGGTCCACCAACACCTTTTTTAGTAGTAGCCATCACCATTTTATTATTCTCACCACCAACAACAACATTCACCGCTGATTGTGATGATTGGGGGGAGGATCGGAAAAAGTTGTGAAGATGTAGCTCACGTCGGAGACTTGACAGAAACGGCGGCCCACGACCACTACTACTACTGTTACTACTCCCATCTCCACGTCTTCGCGGCATCCGCGAAGACACAAGCGCACGAAAAAAAGATGACGAGCAGTAGTAGCAGTAGAAGTAGCAAGAAGAAAAAAGAAGAAGAAGCTGAAGCACACACTCTATATCTCTCGCACTCTCTCTCTCTCTATCTCTCAATGCCCCGCCCATCTCATCAATGGTCCGAGAGAACTAGAGAGATAGAGAGAGAGAGAGAGAACCTCACTTTTTCACTCACAGTGAGCAAGAGCTAGAGAAAGAGCACATAGAGCTTTTTTTTTTCTTTGCAATTCAATTTTTTATCCTCACTCTCTTTTGCTACATACATATGAGGAGAGGTGTTAAATGAAACAGAGAAAAAAAAAGTTTTTTTTCTTTGTTTCCCACACGAAAATGCGTTTTTATTGATAGTTGGATAGGAATAAAAATTGGGAAAATGAATGAAATTTATGGGTGGAAAGGGAAATTTGATTTTGAAAATGGTCACATTTTCAAAAGGGGAGTTTTTGATGTCTTGATTCTGAGGTCAAGAATTGAGAATCTGGATTCTGATGTTTCGGTATGAGATTCTGATATTGTGATGTCAAGAATGTGAAATCTGGATTCTGATGTCTAGGATTCAGAATTTGAAGTTTCGATATCGAGAAATCGAAATGTAGATTCTGAAGTCCAGAATCAAGTATCTGGATATCGATGTCTAGAACTCAGATTCTCAATTTTGAAGTCTAGGATTCTGAATCTCTGACGTCTAGACTTGAGAATCTGAGTTTTGAGATTCAACATATGAACCCTAGATTCTGATGTCTAAGATTCAGAATCTAAGATTTTGACGTCGAAAAATTAGAACATGGATTCTGATGTCTAGACTCAAGAATCTCAATTTTGATGTCTAGGATTCAGAATCTGGATTCTGACGTCTAGACTTGAGAATCTGAATTTTGATGTCAAGAATATGAAACCTGGATTCTGATGGTTAGGATTCAGAATGTGGATTTTTGACGTCAGAGAAGTTCAAACAAAGAATTCTGGATCGTGATGTTAGATCAGAAATACGTGGATTGCTGACGTCGTAGGAACTTTTGACGTCTTGATTCTGAGGTCGAAATCTAAGATTCTCAATTTTGAAAAGTCTAGGATTCAGAATGTGGATTCTGATGTCTAGAATTCAGATTCCGGATTTTGATGTCGAGAAATCGAAATCTAAATTATGAAGTCCAGAATCAAGTATCTGGATTCCGATATCTAGACTTAAGAATCTCAATTTTGAAGTCTAGGATTCAGAATCTAGATTCTGACGTCTTGAATTCAGAGTGTGAATTTTGATGTCAAGAATATGAAACCTGGATTCTGATGTCTAGGATTCAGAATGTTAATTTTTGACGTCACAGAATATTCTACGTGGATTCTGAATCGTGGCATACTAGATTTTTGAAAAATAAATGTGGATTGCTGACGTCGTGGGAATTTTTGACGTCCAGAAAATGTGGATTCTGATGTCTAGAATTTAGCATCTGAAGGTTCGATGTCGAGAAATCAAAATCTAGATTCTGAAGTCCACAATCAAGTATCTGAATTCTGATGTCTAGATCTGAGATTCTTGATTTTAACGTCTAGAATTAAGAATTTGGATTCTGATGTTTAGGTTTCTGATGTCTAGGATTCAGAATCTGAACTTCGAGGCACAGAATCAAATAATTAGATTCTGATGTCCAGAATTCAGATCCTGGATTCTGATTTCTAGAATTCAGAATCTAGATTTCTGACGTCACAGAACAATGAACGTGGGAACATGGGAATTTTTGACGTCTGAAATCTAGACTTAAGAATCTGAATTCTGACGTCTTGAATCAGGTGTCTGGTATCTGATGTCTACGCTTCAGAATCTTGGGTTCTGATGTCTAGACTCGAGAATCTGAATTTTGAGGTCCTGATGTCTAGGTCTGAGATTCTTGATTCTGATGTCTGAAATTCAGAATCTGAATTATGAGATTCAGATTATGAAACCTCGACTTTTGACCTCACAAACTTCATGTTTCACAAATTTTAAATAAGAAATTCACAAGAATTCTGAAACTACCGTACTCCATTTTTAAAGGAACATGGCCAAAATTGTAACTATTTAAAGGGTTTTCAGCAAATCTATAGAAGAATATCAAGAAACTACAGTAATCCGTAGAAACCTGCACATCTTACTCATAAAAATGGGCAGTTTGATGTGCAGGAAATTAGGGACTACTGTAGTTTCAGCGAAAAATGTACAATTTTTTCCAAAAACCCTAAACCAACTCGAAATAAAATCACAAAAGCTCATTGAAACGAACGGAAACCGAGAGAAAAAAATGTAATCCGATAATTTTTTTTCGTGTGTTTTTCTCATGTCTCGTTTTTTCTGTGTTAACACACACACACACAAATTTATTGTCATGGGAACAGTTTTTTGTAGTACTCTCGGAGAAGAGGGCGAGGATTTGAGAAACGACGATATTTTTACAAACTACAACTATATAATGGGGGAAAGGTAAAATTAGCCATGCAAAATGAGAAAGAGAGAGAATGACAGAGAGAGATAGAGAGATGGAGAGACAGAGAGATAGAAGGATAGAGAGATAGATAGATAGAGAGATAGAGAGATAGAGAGATAGAGAGATAGAGAGATAGAGAGATAGAGAGATAGAGAGATAGAGAGATAGAGAGATAGAGAGATAGAGAGATAGAGAGACAGACAGATAGAGAGATAGAGAGATAGAGAGATAGAGAGATAGATAGATAGAGAGATAGAGAGATAGAGAGATAGAGAGATAGAGAGATAGAGAGACAGAGAGATAGAGAGATAGAGAGATAGAGAGATAGAGAGATAGAGAGATAGAGAGATAGAGAGATAGA